>OW121741.1:128987308-129144808 GCA_933228675.1 Stomorhina lunata | reverse complement strand
TTATTTTTGTTAAAATTTTTTGCTTAACATTTATTTAACTAAAGTTTTATTGTAAATTTATTAAGGTTACATTATTCACACTTTGCACTTCGTTTAGGGAAGACTTAAAGAAAACCACTTAAATCTATGTTTAATCATTTTATGGTGAAGGATTTTTGTAAATAAATAATTTGTTTTTATGGTTGATTTTGTTAAGGTATTTTTGTAAAAAATGTTAATTTAAAATAAAGGGATTGAATGTAAATTTTTAATTTAAAATATAAGCAAATTTTTTTGTTAAATATTCATTTTTTAAGAGATGCCAAACAATGAAATTATTTTTGGTGTACAAATTTTTCATATAAAATTTTTTTTACTAAAAATTTTTCAAATAAAATTATTATAGAAAATTTTTCATATAAAATTTTTTATAGAAAATTTTGTATATATAAGAAATTATAAGAAATTTTTTTAGAAAACTTTTCGTGTCATTTTTTTTGAAGAAAATCTTTCATATAACTATTTTTTATAGAAATATTTTTATCTAACAATTTTTAAACAAATTTTTTCATATAAAAATTTTTTGCAACTTTTTTTATATATAAAAATTTGTATACAAATTTTTTCATATAAAAATTTTTGTTAGAAAATTTTAAAGGAAAATTTTCATACAAAAATTTTTTTATTAAAAATTTTTCATATAAAAATTTTTTTCATTTAGATAATTTTTCATATAATTTTTTTTATAAAATTTTTCACATACAAATTTTTTATAGAAATTTTTTTCATATTTATACAATTTTTTGAAAAAAAAAATTTTCATACAAATATTTTTTTTTTTTATTGAAAATTTTTATATAAAATTTTTTTACAGAGAATTTTTTTCATTTAAAAAAGTTTTTTAGAAACTTTTTTTATAAATTTTTTTAAATTCATCAATCATTTTTTTTAAACTTTTCATAAAATTTTTTTTCTTTTTAAATTTTTCATATAAATTTTTTTTTCTAGAAAATTTTTTATATAAAATTTTTTTAGAGAAAATTTTTTTTTCTAGAAATTTTTGATACAAAAAATTTAAAAGAAATTTTTTTATATAAAATTTCAAATTCAATTTTTTATAGAAATTTTTTTTATATAAAAAATTTTTCATAAAAAAAATTTTCAAGAAAATTTATTATATAACAATTTTTTATAAAAAAATTTTAACATATACATTTTTATATAAAATTTTCATACAAAAATTTTTTATTGAAAATTTTTCATGTAAAAACTTTTTATAGAGAATTTGTTTGCATTTAAAAAATTTTTTTAGAAACTTTTTTATAAATATTTTTAAAGAACATTTCTCATTTTTTTTTGAAACTTTTCACAATTTTTTTTCTTTTTAAATTTTTCATATTAATTTTTTTTCTAGAAAATTTTTCATATAAAATTTTTTTAGAGAAAATATTTTTAGAGAAAATTTTTTTTTCTAGAAATTTTTGATACAAAAAATTTAATAGAAAATTTTTTATATTAAATTTCATATTAAATTTTTTATAGAAATTTTTTTATATAAAAAATTTTTTATAAAAAAAGTTTTCAAGAAAATTTATTATATAACAATTTTTTCTAAAAAAAATTTTAACATATAAATTTTTATATAAAATTTTTCATAAAAAAATTTCTAATCGAAAATTGTTCATACAAAACTTTTTTATCGAAAATAGTAGGTAATAATACGAAGTTTTTGATACGCCTAAAAGCAGGGATACTTCTCCTGAAGGGATGATCTAACCAACCATCGAATTGGTTATCCCCACAAACATTTTTTTGTTTTTTATAAGTAAATGTAACAGATTGGGATTAAATGCGAATAATCTTTCCTTTAAAAAAAATTTCATATACAAATTTTTTAAAAAAAAATTTTTCATATCCAAATTTTTTATAGAAAAATTTGCAAATAAACAATTTTGTAAAAAACTTTTCATATAAAAATTTTATAGAAAATTTTCCAGATAAAAATTTTTTATAGAAAATTTTTCATATGAAAATTTTTTATAGAAAATTTTTCATATGAAAATTTTTTATAGAAAATTTTTCATATAAACTTTTTTTATACAAAATTTTTCATATAAAAATTTTTTATAGAAAATTTTTCATATGAAAATTTTTTATAGAAAATTTTTCATTAACAATTTTTTATAGAAAATTTTACATATAACAATTTTTTATAGAAATTTTTTCATATGAATATTTTTTATAGAAAATTTTTCTATAAAAATTTCTTATAGAAAAGTTTTAATAGAAAATTTTTCATATAAAAATGTTTTATAGAAAATTTTTCATATACAACTTTTTTTATAAAAAAGTTTTCAAATAAAAACTTTTATTGACAATATTCCATATAAAAATGTTTATTAAAAATTTTCTATAGAAATAATTCAATAGGTATTAATGGGACTTTTTCGTGTAAGCTCCATCAATTCGGAAAGAGTTATGGCAAAAAACCGATGATAAACATTTTAAAATTAAAAACTTACCACAATTTCCACAATTGTCTCCGTATGCTGAACCCCATCACTCACACGTACTTTCAGGTTATAATTCTCTTTCTGTTCACGATCCAAAGACTCCTTCAAACGCAATTTACCCGTGTCGCGTTCCAAGACAAACTTATTATCATCACCATGCTCCAGAGAAAATGTCAAAGAACCCAAGGTGTCGGGATCAGAGGCACGTATGGTGGCAATTAGATGACCGGCTGTTAAGTCCTCACTCACATTAAACGACAAAGGTAAATCCCGAAAAACAGGCGGACTATCATTTTTATCCAATATCATAACTTTAAGCTAAAACGAAAAAAAGAAAAACAAAAATAAATAAAACATAAATATCAAACGATTTTTTTAGAGATTTGCAATAAACTTATTAAAAATATATTAAATAAAAAGTAACGAAAAGCTAAAAGATTTATTTTAGAAAAGGCTGCAGATGTTTTTAAATATTTATTAGGTAAAAATACTGTATGCCAACCAAATTTTTTTGTTGTTTAATTCAATTATATTGAAAGTTTGGATGAAAAAAACGTTAAATGCTATCAACTGTAAAATCACACAACAATCGGTTTTTTTCTTCCCATTCTGCAACTTCAAACTCCAACAGTTTAACACAAGGCATCAAAAGTGATGTTGTCCATCATGCCACACAACACCAAAAACACAATTCAGCTTAAGTAGAAAAAAAATAATACAAACACTACAAGTAAGAAAGTACTGTAGGCCCTCAAGTTCGACTATATGATACCCTAAACTCTCTTTTTATGGGACTTTTCAAATGGACCATACGGCAAATCAATGTATAATAGTGCAGCATCTTATTTTATAAAGTCTTTGGTGATACCTAACTGAGTTGGAAGGTTCGCTTCTTAAGTCTTTTGTTTTAGATCTATTATTGTTATCACTATTTCTTTGAAAATATTGTTCAACCTAGGAGCTTTTTAAAGTAAAAAAGAAAAAAGTTTTTCATATAAAAATTTTTTATAGAAAATTTTTCATACAAAAATTTTTTATAGAAAATTTTTCATATACAATTTTTTTATAGAAAATTTTTCATATAAAATTTTTTTATAGAAAATTTTTCATATAAAAATTTTTTGTAGAAAATTTTTTACATAAAAATTTTTCATATAACAAATTCACTTAGAAAATTTTTCATATACACATTTTTTAAAGAAAATTTTTCATATAATAATTTTTTATAGAATATTTTTTATCGAAGATTTTTCATACAAAAAATACTCATATAAAAATATTTTAATAAAAAATTCTTCATATAAAAATTGTTTACAAAAACTTCTTCATATAAAAATTTCTTACAGAAAATTTTTAATATAAAAATTTTTTATAGAAAATTTTTCATATACAAATTTTTTATAGAAAATTTTTCTATACAAATTTTTTTTATAGAAAATTTCTAATATAAAAATTTTTCATATACAAATTTTTTATAGAAAATTTTTCTATACAAATTTTTTTATAGAAAATTTCAAATATAAAAATTTTTCATATACAAATTTTTTATAGAAACTTTTTCATATACAAAGTTTTTATAGAAAATTTTCATATACAATTATTTTATATACAATTTTTTATAGAAAATTTGTATATGCAAATTTTTTCTAGAAAATTTTTCATACAAAAAATTTTTTTATAGAAAATTTTTCATACAAAAAACTTTCTATAGAAAATTTTTTATAAAAAATTTTTCGTATAAAAATTTTTTATAGAAAATTTTTCATATAAAAATTTTTTATAGAAAATTTTTCATATAAAAATTTTGTATATTAAAATTTTTTAAAGTATATTTTTTATCGAAGATTTTTCATACAAAAAATATTCTTATAAAAATCTTTTAATAAAAAATTCTTCATATAAAAATTTTTTTATAAAAAATTCTTCATATAAAAATTTCTTACTGAAAATTTTTCATATAAAAATTTTTTATAGAAAATTTTTCATATAAAAATTTTTTATAGAAAATTTCTCATATAAAAATTTTTCATATACAAATTTTTAATAGAAAATTTTTCATATACAAAGTTTTTATAGAAAATTTTCATATACAATTTTTTTATAGAAAATTTTTATATACAAATTTTTTCTAGAAAATTTTTCATACAAAAAATTTTTTATAGAAAATGTTTTATACAAAAAATTTTCTATAGAAAATTTTTTGTAAAAAAACTTTTTATAAAAAATTTTTCGTATAAAAATTTTTCATATAAAAATTTTTAATAGAAAATTTTTCAAATAAAAATTTTTTATAGAAAATTTTTCATATAAAAATTTTTATAGAAAATTTTTCATATAAAAATTTTTATAGAAAATTTTTCATATAAAAATTTTTATAGAAAATTTTTCATATAAAATTTTTTTTAGAAAATTTTTCATATAAAAATTTTTTGTAGAAAATGTTTTATATAAAAATTTTTTGTAGAAAATTTTTTATATAAAAATTTTTTGTAGAAAATTTTTTATATCAAAATTTTTGTAGAAAATTTTTCAAATAAAAATTTTTTTTAGAAAATTTTTCATATAAAAATTTTTTGTAGAAAATTTTTTATATAAAAATTTTTTGTAGAAAATTTTTTATATGAAAATTTTTGTAGAAAATTTTTTGTATAAACATTTTTTGTAAAATATTTTTCTATAGAAAATTTTTCGTACAAAAATTTTTCTAGAGAATTTTTCGTATAAAAAAATATAGAAAATTTTTCATATAAAATTTTTTATATAAAAATTTAGCTTAGAACATTTTTCATAAAAAAATTTTTTAGAGAAAAATTTTTTATATAAAAATTTTGTATCGAGCATTTTTTATATAAAAATTTTGTATCAAAAATTTTTATAAAAAATTAAAAAAATTTTTTATGAAAAATTTAAAAAAATTTTCATATAAATATTTTTTATAGAAAAATTTTTCATATACAAATTTTTTATTGAAAAATTTTTGATATAAAAATTTTTTATAGAAAATTTTTCATATAAAAATTTTTTATACAAAAATTTTCATATAAAAATTTTTTATAGAAAATTTTTCATATAAAAATTTTTTATAGAAAATTTTTCATATAAAAATTTTTATAGAAAATTTTTCATATAAAAATTTTTTATAGAAAATTTTTCATATAAAAATTTTTTATAGAAAATTTTTCATTTAAAAATTTTTTACAGAAATAAATTGGTAGGGTATAGAATAATATCGTTGCAAGTAAAAATGTGAATTGAAATAAACAAGGTTCGATTCCTTATGATGAGATGCTTGATTTGTTACTTTTATTTTTTTCCAGAGTCAACTAAGTACCAAGTTTTTAAAGAAAAGCAAAAAAAAGCAACCAAACCAAGTACAACAAAGAAATATTTGTAGGCTTGTGTTTAGTTTGTAGCTGTTTTTGAAGTTTGTTTGATTGTCCATCTGTGTTTCATAAGAGGCACGTACTGGCAGTAGCCACCATAGACAGCGCCTTAACTGAGTGATACATCATCATTGTTGTCGCTGGCTGATGTTGTTGCTGTTATTATTGTCCACATCATCGTCATCAGAGCATCAGCAGCATTATTGTATTGTATTGTATATATCACAAAACTTATGTTGAAAATTGTTATTGAAGTAATAATATAATTACAGCTTTAATGTTTTATAGTTTTTTTTTTCTTTCTTTCATGTTTTCCAGCATCAACTTAACATTACCAGTAGCAACGACAACAACCACAGCTTTTCAAAAACAAAAAAACTAACAATAATAACATTTCAAGTAAAATCTAATACAAAAACAAACTTTAAAAGGAAATAACAACTTTTATTTTTGTCGCATTTTGTTATATATGGATGCCATGTGTCTAACTGCATAAATACAGATAAATTTTTTTAATAAAAACAAATGTTATAATACAAAAATATATATATTAAAATATTCATGTAGACAATGTAGCCAGCAACTAAACCACATTTGTAACTATTAAACTAATGCTCTAACGAGAGTTGATACCACGCTAGATTGCCTAGATTTCTATTACAAACACAAAATGCTGCTAGTTTTCTTTACAAAAAATGCAAAAAAGAAACACTCCATTTATACAGCTGCATGCGTAAAATCCGTCATTTGTAACTACATACTACCACCACAAAACATTGCTACTCCAACTCCAACTTCAACTGCATGCACACTAAAACTGCCTTAACCTCTAGACTTCAACTGCACTCTCATGCGTATAAGTTGTATTTATTAATGTTTAAGTAATTTTATAATTTTTTCATAAATCAATAAATGTGTGGTAATTTTTTTTCTTTATTACTATAAACACATAAATATATTAGTTTTTTTTTTAAATTAAATGTTTTCTTATAACCGCTTGTATGAGTATGTGTGGTATTTTATAGATTTATTTATTATTTGCTTGTCTTTCAGGCAAATGATTGACAATTACTTTTGGAATTGGATAATATTTGTTTATGAGTTGTTTTTATGGTAGGAATTTATGTTGCAAAAAAAATGTATCTTTAACAAATAATTTCGCAATTGTCAATGTAAATTTGTAGGACATTTGTCACGGTTTAGGCTGCAAAGTATAAACAAAAGACTTAAGCGAGATACTTAAGTGACGGTATTATCCAGTTATTTATATAATGAAACATTTTAGTTAATTTTTAAAGGATTTTCGAATAAATTGAAAATTATATTTCTGAATTTTTTTGTATTAAGTTTTTATAACCACCTTCAAAAATAATGGAAGTGGTATATTGAGATTTACATTCCGTTTGAAATTTCCTTTAAATTGCCTCAAAAACCAAAGCGGGTATCTGTCTGTCTGTCTGTCAGCTAAAGTAGATAATAATAATGCAAACACTACAAGTAAGAAAGTACTGTATGCTCTCAAGTTCGACTATATGATACCCTACAGCAACGAGGCAAATGTGGAACTCTCTTTTTTATGGGACTTTTCAAATGGACCATACGGCAAATCATTGTTGGAAAGTGCAACATCTTATCTTATAGGATATTTGCTGATACCTAACTGAGTTGGAAGGTTCGCATTCTAAGTCTTTTGTTTTAAAAATAAATATAAAAAATATTTAATAAAAAACTTTTATAAAAAAATTTTTTATTTTTTATATAAAAAAGTTTCTATACAATTTTCTTTTTATATGAAAAATTTTCTATAAAAAACTTTTTTATGAAAAATTTTCTATAAAAATTGTTTATATGAAAATAAAATAAAAAAATAAAAATTTTGTATATAAAAAGTTTCCTATACAAAATTTTTCTCTAAAAAATGTCTCTATCAAAAATTTATATATGATAAACTTTCTATAAAAATTTTGATATAAAAAATTTCTATAAAAATTTTATATGAAAAATTTTCTATAACAAAATTTTCTTCAAAAAATTTGTAAATGAAAAATGTTCTATAAAAAACTTTTATATGAAAAATTTTCTATAAACATTTTTGTATGAAAAATTTTCTGCAAAAATTTTTATAAAAAAAGTTTGTCCAAACTTGGACTTATTATTATTTATTTATTAATTTGTATATATAAAATGAATTGTATTTTTCTTTCCTTTATTTTAATTAAACTGAATTGTAAAATTTATAGTAGAGATAATGAATTCACCTCTAAAAATGTAATTTAATTTTCCTACTTTCAAAGTAGTAATAGATTTGCTTTAAAACGTCAAAGTTTATAGCAAATCTATTACAAAACTTAAAAGCACTCGTTACAAATGACAAGTGTCAAAGTTTCACTCAATTGGCTTACAAGAAACCGAAGGTTCTTGTAAGCCAAATTAAGGAAACTTACTTCACTTATCATCTGGCACTTGTTCCCATAAGTTGCTCTTCCAACCATCTCTTTGGCTCTATCACCTTGGCTCTATCACTTTGGCTCTATCTCTTTGGCTCTATCACTTTGGCTCTGTTATATACTTACCGTCTAGTATATACATAAATACATTTGTAAATGTGAATAAAACTACATCATTGAATTTAAATTAAAATTAACTTCTTTTGTATCATAAAAGAAATCCCAAGGTGAGTTTAAAAAAAATCCATTTAATAAATCCTAGAGAAAATTCTAATAATTTCTCTTTAATTTGTTTTCTCTTTCAAAACCCCAACGACTATAATTACTTGGAAGTAATTATAGTCTTACATCTTTGTTAGATAAAATTATTTATTTAACAAAGATTTAATAATAACCTTCCCGTTATTACATGGTCCTTCTCAGAAGAAAAAGCGCCTACTCTTAACTCTGTCTCAAAGAGTGAAAAAGCAGCAAAATCAAATAAAGAAGACAGCATAAAAATCTCTCTCTCTCAAAATCTGATATTCACCACGAAATAATAATGAGGTAAATGAAGAAGAATTAAAAACCCTTAGACCTCAGTAATTAACGATCATCCCATAAGAAAAAACATGTAAGTACATATAAAAAAGAAATCGTGAAAAAATATACAACATTAAAAAAAAAAAACAAAGTCATACACAAAAAATAAAAAGAAGTGATAAATAACAAAAAGCTCACAAACAAATAAATAAAATATAAAAATTAAATATATATGTATGTATAGTGTGTGTGGAGTGAATAAAGAAAACAAAAAAAAACCCAAAAAACCCTTATAAAAAAAAGTGTAGGCCGGTCCTGGAAAAAAAAATATATAAATGAAAAAAATAGGCCGGTCCTGAAGAAAAAAAAGTTATATATATATAAATACATAATATTCGTGCCGTGTTAAAAAAAAAAAATATCAAAAGTAATAAAAAAAAAAAATTAAAAAAAAAATTTTTAAAATGGCGACGGCAGTGAAAAATTGTTTAATATAATATTTTTACATAAAATTTTTTACATAAAAAATAGCGGAAAATTGAATATATAAAAAGGAAAAAAATAAGTGAAAAAATTTTCAAAATACATAAAGGCCATATTGAATACATAAAAAGCAAATAAATAAGAGAAAAATTTTCAAAATACATAAAGGCCATATTGAATATATAAAAAGGAAAAAAATAAGTGAAAAAATTTCAAAATACATAAAGGCCATATTAAATAAAAAATAAATTTTGAAATATATAACGCCATATTGAAAATCAGTTTATAATTTTTATTTAAAAATTCGGCTAATAAAAGCGCAGCCATATTGTTCATAATTTTATGAATAATTTATCTCAAAAAGCTAAATAAAAAATTCTGGAAAAATTTAAAAATTTTTTGGTGTTGTGTTTTTGAAAGTGGAAAATAATTTTATAAAGTGAAAAATTTTTAAAAATTTCATAAATTGTGAAAGTGCCCGTTGTTTTACAAATAAAAAAAAAAACAACAAAAATTTTTTCAAATAAATAAGCGCCATTAAATTTTTTCTCACACAATAATTTGTGCCATTTAAATTTTTTCTCTCACAATAACAAAAGTTTTTCTGCCATTTTTAATTCAAATTTGTTTCAAAAGTCTCGCTTATCTCATAAAATAAAAAAAAAAAAAATAAAATAAAGTACACCAAAAATAAAAATCGCTATATTAAAATAAATAAAAAGTAAAAAATATTTTACATATATAAGGCACGCCATTTGTAAAGAATAAATAAAAGAATAAATAAATAAAAAAAAATTTTTTAAAAAAAATTTGCAAAAAAAAATAAAACCGCTATAAATTTGCCCATCACTTTTGTGCTAAAATTATGAACATCTCTACATTTATATACATACATACATACATATATATAACATATTAGAATCCCGTTGGAATTTCTCAAATTTAAAAAGAAAATAATAAAGAGAAGATAATCACTGGTTTGTTGTATGCTTTTTCGTCTCATCATCCAAGGTATTTATACACACATATTTACACACAAATTTACATACAAACCCGAATTTGCAAAACACAAAGCAAAGAACAAAAAACAAAAGAAGAAACGTTGTCCTAAAGAAATAATTAGGGTGTCCCAATACACAAACGTTATTTTAAAGAAATAATAAGGGTATCCCAATACAAAAAAAAATTTTTGCGCTAATAAAATAATTTTTAAAAGAAATTTTAAAAATTATAAAAACTCAAACAAAATTTAGAATTTTTGGGAGAGTTACTCATAATAAATCAAAAAAAAAAAACTTAATAAAATTTTTAAAAATTTTAAAATATTTTTAAATTTTTGTTTAAAACATATCGATTTGAATTTGCTCTCTTTTCAATTGAAACTCATACAGTCCACAAAGAAAAATTAATATAATTAAACAGTAAATTAAAACAAAAAAAAAATGTTTGAATCTTAAACCCATATCTCATTTTTTAATACTAACAAAATACATAACATTTTTTTCAGAATTTTCTATGTGAAAAAGTGTTGCCATTGTATGAAAATTTTAACTTGCAATTACAATTAAAATAAAAACTTATAAAATTGAAATAAATTTCTCTAAGCAAAATAAATGCACGGTTGTAAAAATTAAACAAAAAATTAATTGAAAAAATTTAAAAATTTTTTTTATCTGAAAAAGTATAATTTTTTATAAAATTTTTAATCATACATTGGCATATCACTATTTTTAATCTCGTTTTTTAAAAATCGTTTTTTTAAGTGCGCATTTAAGCAATATTTTTACGTACATTGCTTAGTTTTCTCGGTAATTAAAATTTTTTTTGTATAACTTTGAAAATAATTTGTTGATAATTTCCCAAACTGTATTAAGATTTTCTCTAGTAAGATCCCAAGATTTCATTGGAATTATCAATATCATTTGAAAATTTATCGATTCTCACTATTAAAGTAAATTTTCATGAATTTTTAAATATTTCTTGAATCTCGACACAAATTTCTCAATCTCGTTGTATTTCTCTAATCTCGTTGAATATTTTTTGAATTTTTTCTAAAAATATAGTTGAATATTTTTTAATATTTTCCCAAAATTAATTTTTCTCTAATATTTTTTGAAATTTTAAAATCTTTGACAAATTTTCAAATTCTCAAATTGCAACTCCAAACCCAATTTCTAATTTTTAGTTCAAATTATCTCAATTCTTGTTAGTAAACTTTTAAATCTCAGTAAAAATTGTCTCAAATCTCATTTTAAGTTGACATTTTCTTAATATCTTTGAAATTAACACTCGATCACTACCATTTTCTCATTATCTCATCTGTTTGCATTCTCTTGCCTATTTTTTACTTTAAATTTGTTATTTCAATTTGAAAAATGGCTTCCCCAGCGCCATATGAACGTTTTACTTTTGATTGTGATCATTTGATCCTGTTTTCTAAAATATTCCAAAAAACTCCTTCAAACGAGCACGCAGAGTCAGTTCTTGAAGTTAAAATGAAAGATTTGGATTCGAGATGGTCTAGGACGGAAGCTTCATATGAAGATGTTATGTTGGCACATACCGACGTGGTTACTAAAAAATTGAAAGAAGAAGCGAGTAAAAAGTTCAATGAATGTGCTGAAGCGTATTATCTATGTACTTCAAAAATGTTAGATTTATTGAAGGAAATTCGTCTAGCCTCCACAAGTTCCTCTTTTGAGATGCCTCGTCATTCCCTTCCTCCACAATCTTTTGCTCAGAATACAGGCTTTGATAATAATAGCAACTGTATTAAATTACCTCCATGCGACACAGAAATTTTCAGCGGCAGTTATGAACAATGGCCGTCATTTCGTGACATGTTCACTGCCGTGTATATAAATCATTCAAAACTTACTCCAGTAACTAAATTATATCACCTTCGTAATAAAACGAGAGGTGAGGCTGGAGCCATAGTAAAAAGATATACTCTTTCTAATGAAAACTTCGAGCTGGCATGGGCTGCTCTCAAAACTCGATATGAGAATAAACGTGTCCTTGTTGACAATCAAATTAAAATTCTATTTGATATACCTTCCGCAACCAGCGAAGATAGCGAATCTATTAGAAGAATTCAATCTTCTGTAAATGATTGTTTGTCAACTCTTAAAACTTTGAATGTTCAAGTAGAAAGTTGGGATCCAATACTTATTCGATTGATATCAACAAAATTGCCAGATGTTACCTTATCTCTTTGGGAACAATCTCTCACATCTCCTCGTGAACTTCCGAAGTGGACTGAAATGTCGCAATTTCTTGTGGACAGATACGAAGCAGTAGAAAGACTTGCAAGTATAAAAATCTCAAAAGATGGATTTAACATCACTAAAAGACAATCTTCTAATGTTCAAACTTACACTTCGCAAGAAAATTTTTACTCAAATTGCAAAATATGTTCCGAAGCTCATGGCCTCAGAAATTGTCCGAAATTCAGAGCCTTTACAGTTCAGCAAAGAATTGACTACGTCTTTAAAAACAAGTTTTGCAATAATTGTTTGTCATTATCTCATCTCAAAGCAAATTGCAAAAGTAAGCATACTTGTATACATTGCAAAAAAAATCATCACTCGTTGCTGCATATGGCAAGAAGACAACAAACTTCTCAAAATCAAGAAAATAGTCAACAAGAAAATGCTCAAAGCAAAAATATTCAAAATTCTTCCACTAATGTAACTCAAATTGTACAAAATGAATCAGAAAACATAACTCCAAGTTGTTCCACTCAAGTTCAATCTAATATCTCCACGAGTAACGAGAATATTTTATTGCGTACTGCCTTGATGCAGATAGAATATAAAGGTCAATTTTTCACAATTCGTGCTCTAATTGATCCGGGTTCTCAACGAACATTTTTAACAGAAAAAATAAGAAATCGACTTCAATTGCCTTACCAAAAGTCTCATTTTGAAATTATCGGTATTGGCGGTCAAAAGCAATCGGCGACTAAAGAATGTAACTTTGTTCTATATGCCAAAAGACATAATCTTAGAATTCCAATTAAAGCTATTGTGTTGCCCAGAGTGACAAAACATATTCCCGCTTGTACGTTTTCAATCCCTAAGTCTACAGAATTAGAAGAACTCGATCTTGCTGATCCAACATTCAACAAATCATCTCAAATTGATCTTATTCTTGGAAATGATTATGAGCATTTCATTAACGTCGAAGGAATCAAGAAAAACATTTGTGGTCGTGCATCTGCTTATAATACGGTATTTGGATGGGTACTTAGTGGTCCCATAAAAACCCAAGCTGTTCAATCTTTTACAACGTCGGTTCTCCCTTCCGATGTTTCAGAACTTAACACTGTTCTTAAAAAGTTTTGGGAGCAAGAAGAAGTTCCTTCAACGCGTCCTATCTCAGCTGAAGACGAACTATGTGAGAGCTTCTATACTCAAACAACTACTCGACAAGAAGACGGCAGATACGAAGTAAGATTGCCATTTAAAAAAGAATTTCCCGAACAATTTTTTCTTGGCTCATCCCGTTTTATTGCTTTAGCTCAATATGCCAGAATGGAAAAAACTCTTGCTAAAGATCCCGAACTTCAGTCTCAATACAAGGCAGTGTTAAATGAATATGTGACTCTCGATCACATGGAAGAAACTTTATCTCATGAAATTATATTGAATGGAAAATATGGCTCTTTTTACTTACCACATCATGCAGTTGTTCGGCCCGAACACAAAACTACAAAGGTACGAGTTGTATTCAATGCATCCAGAAAAACAAAATCTCAATTCTCTCTCAATGATGTGCTTTACACTGGCCCAATTCTCCAAAATGATTTGGTAACAATAATTCTTAATTGGAGAAAATACAAGTACGTATTTAGTGGCGATATTCAAAAAATGTATCGCCAAATCTTAGTCCATCCCGCTGATAGACCATTTCAGAAGATATTGTTCCAAAATGAAGAAAATGGTCCAATAAGAGATTATCAATTAAAAACAGTAACTTTCGGAGTCAATTGTGCGCCCTATCTCGCAATTCGTACACTGCTTCAGCTTGCTACTGACTCAGAATCTAAATATCCCAAGGCAGCTTTCATTTTGCGTAATGAAACATACGTCGATGATATTCTTTCCGGTGGTTTCTCAATAGAAGAAACAGTATCAACTCAGACTCAGCTCATAAATACACTCAAATCTGCTGGATTACCTCTTAAAAAGATAACAGCTAATGACCCCAAATTGCTCTCTCATATACCCAAAGATGATTTATATGATTTAGATTTTCTTAGATTCCATGAAGCAAGTTCGACTAAAACTCTTGGCATTAAGTGGAACGCATTAACAGATAATTTCACATATAGTTTTTCTCCAATTGATCAATCATCGAAAATTACAAAACGACAAATTCTCTCATCAGTTGCTAAACTCTTCGATCCTGCTGGTTGGCTGGCCCCCATAGTTATCAGAGCAAAAATTCTCATGCAACAATTGTGGTTAGAAGGTTTAGAATGGGATGAAGATGTGTCTCTTGAATCATTGCAAAAGTGGAATTGTCTTGTAGCTGATCTCACAGAATTAGAAAAAATTTCAATTCCGCGTTGGTTACAATATACACCTTTAGACTCTATACAAATACACGGCTTTGCGGATGCATCCAAAGCTGCATATTGCGCTACGGTTTATATTCGTTGTGAAACTAAATCAAAAAATACTTTTTCAAATTTACTAGTTGCGAAATCTAAAGTTGCCCCAATTCAGACTGTCTGCTTACCGCGCTTAGAACTCAATGGTGCAGTTCTATTGGCAAATCTTGTAAAATATGTTATAACTTCGTTAAACTTCGTAAACGTTGAAATACATTTATGGACTGATGCCTCAATAGTGCTAGGATGGTTATCAAAACCACCGTCAACATGGGAAACTTACGTAGCAAATCGTATTACTCAAATTCACCAATTAGTACCAGATGCAACATGGCATCATGTTCCTACCCATGATAATCCAGCTGATCTCGGTACACGCGGTTGTAGGCCCCAAGATCTCGCAAATAGCTCTTTGTGGTGGCATGGACCAGCGTGGATTACGAAATCTTTATCAGAATGGCCGAAAAGAAATCCTTTAAAAATTAGCGAAAAAACTGTTGAGACTCAAGTATTACATGCAAAGATTGCAGACAATGATATTCTTGAAAGATTTTCGTCATACAACAAAGCTTTAAGAGTTCTAAGTTACATTTTCAGATTTTTTAATAACTGTTTACAAAATTCTAACTCTTGTACTGAAAGTAATTTAACTCAACAAGAAATCAAATTTGTTAAATCTCGACTTATTTTGCTTGCTCAAAAATCGTTTTATTCAGAAGAATATCAATGTCTTGCAAATAATCAACCTGTGCACAATAAAAGTAGTCTTAAAACTTTAAACCCATTTATTGACACAAACTCATTACTTAGAGTAAATGGAAGATTATCACTTTCATCTCTTCCATATAATGAGCGTCATCCAATAATACTTCCAGGTAACTCAAAAATTTGCCATTTGTATCTTGAACATTTGCATAATTTTCTTCTCCATGCAGAAAGTCGACTGATGTGCAGAATGGTGCAATCAGAATTTTACGTCTCAAGGCTGAAACCAAAAATAAAAGGTATAATTCGACACTGTAAGCCTTGCATAATATATAAACAACAGAACTGCACTCAAATAATGGCTCCACTTCCCCCAGATAGATGTAACTTTTCTCTCCCCTTCCAAGTTACTGGTATAGATTTTGCAGGTCCGTTTGATCTCAAATTATCTTCCTTACGAACAGCGTCAACTGTAAAAGGATATGTCAGCGTCTTTGTTTGTTTTAGCACCAAATCGATACACTTAGAAGGCTGTTCGGATCTTTCCTCAGCAGCTTTTCAGGCGGCATTTGCTCGTTTCGTTGGGAGGCGGGGGCTCCCCCAAAAGGTGGTTACTGATAATGGTAGGAATTTTCTCGGAGCAAGTAGAGTACTTGAAAAAGAATTTGCCTTATTCATAAAAAATTCAGCACAAGATATTGCCCAAAAGTATATTTCACATGGTTTCGAGTGGAAATTTATTCCTCCTTATGCTCCACATATGGGCGGCCTATGGGAGGCTGCCGTAAAAAGTTTTAAATTTCATTTCAAGCGAGTTGCAGGTAACCAAAAGTTCAATTTCGAAGAATTTTCAACTATTTTAATTAGAATAGAAAGTGTTCTCAATTCTCGACCCATCTCAGCACTATCTGAAGATCCTGCTGAAATTGCTGCGTTGACACCTGGCCATTTTCTAAGAGGTGCCCCTTTAACAGCTTTTCCAGAGCAATCGGGTGAAAACATGTCCCTAATAAATAGATGGGAAAAGTTAAAGGCGATTCATCACCAGTTCTCTACACGATGGAAAAATGATTATCTCCAGTCATTACAGAAGCGATATAAATGGAAAGATGCTCTTCCAAATCTCAAAAACGGAGATCTGGTTGTAGTTATGGATGATCTCCAAGCCCCTTACGAATGGCGATTAGGTCGAATCGAAAAAACCTACTCAGGATCAGATAGTCATGTTCGTGTCGCTGACGTTCGGACACAGTCAGGAATTATCACAAGACCTATATCTAAACTATGTTATCTCCCCTTTTTAGAAAATGAAAATTCTGAACAAACTTCTAAATTATAATCATCACATATCAATTAACTCTTTTAACTCAGCTAACACACTTACTAATTCTCACTCAAATTAATCTCATAACACTATAACACTCATTTAACATCTCTCAAACTTTCTTAAATCTCAAACTTATAATGGTTTTCGAATTTCTTTAGCAGATCCAATCGAAGACTGACAGCAACGAGACCAGCCGTGACAAGAGTGGCAACTAGCAGTAGCCGAAGCCGTAATATCAATGACGAGCACACTCCAAGAAATTTGGAGGTGTATAAATGTGTCATATGTGACAGTTTCCATGCACTGAGATTTTGCCGCAAATTCCTTAGAATGACACCCCACAAGCGAAGGGAAATTGTCGGCAGGCTAGGCTACTGCATGAATTGCTTGGCACGTAGTCACAGCATGCGGTCGTGCACGTCACCGGACACATGTCGTAAGTGTCGACATTATCATCACACTCTGCTGCATCTGTCACATAATCAGCAAAGTGTAATCCGCACTAGACTGGCTCGTCCGCATCAACCATCTCATCATCATCGTCAAGGCCAACGTCATCAGAAGCAGCGTCGTCATCACCTATCAACGGCTCCAAATGCTTCACCACAACCTCAAGTACTACAACAGCCTCAAGTACTACAACAGCCTCAACCACTACAACAGCCTCAACCAACTCAACCCGACACCCGCATCATCGCCGCTGCTATCCAGTCATTGGCATCTGTACTCTGCAGCACAGAAAACAGGCCAACTGTTGCCTAAAGGCAAGGCCGGCGGCATGTCCAAACTTGGACTTATTATTATTTATTTATTAATTTGTATATATAAAATGAATTGTATTTTTCTTTCCTTTATTTTAATTAAACTGAATTGTAAAATTTATAGTAGAGATAATGAATTCACCTCTAAAAATGTAATTTAATTTTCCTACTTTCAAAGTAGTAATAGATTTGCTTTAAAACGTCAAAGTTTATAGCAAATCTATTACAAAACTTAAAAGCACTCGTTACAAATGACAAGTGTCAAAGTTTCACTCAATTGGCTTACAAGAAACCGAAGGTTCTTGTAAGCCAAATTAAGGAAACTTACTTCACTTATCATCTGGCACTTGTTCCCATAAGTTGCTCTTCCAACCATCTCTTTGGCTCTATCACCTTGGCTCTATCACTTTGGCTCTATCTCTTTGGCTCTATCACTTTGGCTCTGTTATATACTTACCGTCTAGTATATACATAAATACATTTGTAAATGTGAATAAAACTACATCATTGAATTTAAATTAAAATTAACTTCTTTTGTATCATAAAAGAAATCCCAAGGTGAGTTTAAAAAAAATCCATTTAATAAATCCTAGAGAAAATTCTAATAATTTCTCTTTAATTTGTTTTCTCTTTCAAAACCCCAACGACTATAATTACTTGGAAGTAATTATAGTCTTACATCTTTGTTAGATAAAATTATTTATTTAACAAAGATTTAATAATAACCTTCCCGTTATTACAAGTTTTCTATAAAAATTTTTATATAAAAAACTTTTAGATGAAAAATTTTCTATAAAAAATTTTGTATGAAAAGTTTTCTACAAAAATTTTTATAAAAAAGATTTTTATATAAAAAATTTTTATATGAAAAATTTTCTATTAAAAATTTTATATGAAAAATTTTCTATACAAATTTTTGTATGAAAAATTTTCTATAAAATTTTTGTATGAAAAATTTTCTATATAATTTTTGATACAAAAAATATCTAGAAAGATTTTATAGAAAAATTTTCTATAAAAAAATTTCTACAAAAAATTTGTATATAAAAACTTTTATATAAAAAATTTTCTATAAAAATTTTTGTATGAAAAATTTTCTACCAAAATTTTTGTGTGAAAAATTTTCTGCAAAATTAAAAAAAAAAAAAATTTCTACAAAATTTTTTATAAAAAAAATTTTCTATAAAAATTTTATATAAAATTCCTATACAAATTTTATATAAAAAATTTCTATAAAACAATTTTCTACAAAAAATTTGTATATGAAAAATTTTCTATAAAAAACTTTTATAAGAAAAATTTTCTATAAACATTTTTCTATAAAAATTTTCATATGAAAATTTTTTTTATCTTAAAATTTTTTTGTCTGTCTGTCTGTCTGTCTGTCTGTCTGTCTGTCTGTCTGTCAGTCTGTCTGTCTGTCTGTCTGTCTGTCTGTCTGTCAGTCAGTCAGTCAGTCAGTCAGTCAGTCAGTCAGTCAGTCTGTCTGTCTGTTTGTTTGCTTGTTTGTCTGTCTGTCTGTATGCCTTTTTGTTTGTCTGTCTTTCTTTCTGTTTTTCTATCTGTCTGTCTTTCTGTTTGTCTGTTTTTCTTTCTGTTTGTCTGTTTTTCTTTCTGTATTTCTATGTATCTTTCAGTCTTTCTTTCTGTCTGTTAAAGGCACAATAGAACCTAAACAAAAGAAGCTAGGCCTCTGAAACTTGGCAATGATATTCTCCATTTCTTCAAAAAATTTCGTATTAAACTTGGCCAAAATCGGTCTACATTTGAACATAGCTCGCGGGACCCACAACTTCATACGGGTCTTGAGCTCATTGTATTATTTCCCCATGTAGAGGGATCGGAGTAGACTCGAAGACAGTGTGTTTATTGCCTATGAAAGCTTTTAGAGGCTTGCAGCCTGGGAAATGTGTTTCTAAAATAACCTCAATAGTATCATAATAGACTGGTGAGATATTTCATATAAAAACAAAAAACTTAAGAAACAAACACTTGAATTATAAATTCTTAATTCAAGTTTAAAAAAAAAATTTTTCATTGAAAGTTTTTATAAAAAATGCTTTACAATTTAAGGTTTCATTAAGTCGTTTTTTTTATTTTGTAGAATTACTTTTCCAAGTAAAAGCTGTAATACCAAAAATACAATTCTTTCATATATTTTGCAGCTAAAGCTTTTTTGTGTGATATATATTATTGCAAAAGCTTCTTGGTAAAATCTATGGAAAGTTACAAATTTACAAGAATTTTGGAATAATTAAAGCTAAAAGCTAAATATTGCAATACTCCTGTTATTTCTGGTAACAAAAAAGGAGCTTTTTAAATTTAAATTTACTTCAGTTCTCACGAAAACAAAGGTTCTCAAATAAAGCGTCTTAAATAAATTGTCTTAAACAGTTAAAACATATTTTAAAATAATCTGTTCGCATTAATTACAAAATATTTCTGCAAATTATTTTCCATTGTTTTCCCTTCTTGTTAATATCAATTTCGCCAAAAATTCCCTGAAATCTTTTACCCGTTAAAACCAAAACTCTGGCATAGTCATTAGCCAAATCCACAGGACTTCTTTGAGAACTAAATAAGTTGCCAAGAAACACCAAAATATTTCGAATATTTCTTTCTACAGTTTATTTCATTAAAGAAAGCAACAGAAATCAAAACTACATTAAAATAAATGAATTTCACACCAGGTTTACTAGTTTTGTTAAGAGGAAAGAGTTCGATACATGTAAAATTATAAAAATTAAATCAGATTTAAAGAGACGTTAAGACACAAAGAATAAAATGACTTACACCACCACACGATACTAAATGTTGACCTACATTGTAAAACATAATATTAACAGCAATCAACACATTTTCAAAGCAAAAAAAAAAACTTGCTGTTAAAAATAAACCGCAATAAGCAAACATTAACTTGAAACAAGTAAGAGTGTTATATACGGCTATGGCGAAACTTATATACCCACCATCTAGTTGTTTTAAATTTATAAATATATCTGATATATCTACAAGCGTGCAGCTAATTCAAAATGTGGACCAAATTTGAAAAAAAATCTTATTCTAGATATAAAAAGGGGATGTTATATAAGTAAGAACTACAGACAAATCTTGACCGATTGTCACTAAATTTCCATAGCTTTCATAGTTTCAAATTATATAGCTTTTAACTGGTTTTTATTACATTTTTTTTGGTTTCCAGGAGTGGTTTTTATGTGAAAGCTATAGTCAAGTATGGACCGATTCCTATAAAATTTTATATACTGAGCAATAGATGCATAAAACTTCTATATTTTAAATTTAGTCGTCATATCTATTACAATTGCATTCAATTTATCAGCATTAATGTGATTCCCGGAGCGGGGTTATATGAGAGCTCTAACTAAATATGAACCGATTTCGACCATTTTCAATACACAACTTTTTCAAGATATTAAAAATACTTTTGTAAAATTTTGTTTCTCTAGCTATTTTTGTTAAGGCGCTATTGTGCTTTTATCTGACGGACAGTCGGACATAAACCCCCTTTTCGTTTTGTATTTTTATGTTTCCGTAAGTTTTTTTATATGGGAGCTTTGGTCAAATGGTGACCGATTGTGACACAATTTGGCACATAGGCTGGTAATCGCATAACCCTTTCTGTGCTTAATTTAGCGGCCAGACAGACAAAAAATTTTAAGACAAAAAAAAAATTTTCATATGAAAATTTTTATATAAAATTTTTTATACAAAAATATTTATAGAAAATTTTTCTTATAAAAGTTTTTTATAGAAAATTTTTCATATACAAGTTTTTTGTAGAAAATTTTTTTATAGAAATTTTTTATATAACATTTTTATAGGAATTTTATATATCAAAATTTTTATAGAAAACTTTTTTTATAAAAATTTTTGTAGAAAATTTTTTATACAAAAATTTTTATAGCAAATTTTTCAGTTTTTTGTAAAAAATTTTTCTATAAAATTTTTATAGATATTTTTTGTATAAAAATTTTTATAGAATTTTTTTTTATAAAAATTTTTGTAGAATGTTTTTCATACAAAAATTTTTATAGAAAATTTTTCATATAAAAGTTTTTTATATACAAATTTTTTGTAGAAATTTTTTTTATAGAAAATTTTTCTATAAAATATTTATAGATATTTTTTGTATCAAAATTTTTATAGAAAATTTTTTATACAAAAATTTTTATAGGAAATTTTTCATATAAAAGTTTTTATAGAAAATTTTTCATATTCAAATTTTTTGTAGAAAGTTTTTCACATAAAAGTCTTTTATATACAAATTTTTTGTAGAAATTTTTTTATGAAAATTTTTTTTATAAAATTTTTATAGATATTTTTTGTATCAAAATTTTTATAGAAAATTTTTCATACAAAAATTTTTTTAGAAAATTTTTCATAAAAAAATTTTTATAGAAAATTTTTCATATACAAATTTTTTGTAGAAAATTTTTTGCAGAAAATTTTTCATACAAAAATTTTTATAGAAAATTTTTTATATAAAAGTTTTTTATAAAAAAATTTTTTGTAGAAATTTTTTTATAGAAAATTTTTTGCAGAAAATTTTTCATACAAAAATTTTTATAAAAAATTTTTTATATAAAAGTTTTTTAAATAAAAATTTTTTGTAGAAATTTTTTTATAGAAAATTTTTCTACAAAATTTTTATAGATTTTTTTTGTATCAAAATTTTTATAGAAAATTTTACATACAAAAATTTTTATAGAAAATTTTTCATACAAAAATTTTTATAGAAAATTTTTCATATAAAAATTTTTTGTAGAAAATTTTTTATATAAAAATATTTATAGAAATTTTTTTTTATAAAAATTTTTGTAGAAAGTTTTTCATACAAAAATTTTTATAGAAAATTTTTCATATAAAAGTTTTTTATATACAAATTTTTTGTAGAAATTTTTTTATAGAAAATTTTTTTATAAAATTTTTATAGATATATTTTGTATCAAAATTTTTATAGAAAATTTTTCATACAAAAATTTTTATAGAAAATTTTTCATACAAAAATTTTTATAGAAAATTTTTCATACAAAAACTTTTATAGAAAATTTTTCATATAAAAGCTTTTTATAGAAAATTTTTCATATTCAAATTTTTTGTAGAAAATTTTTCATATAGAATTTTTACAGAAATTTTTTATATCAAAATTTTTATAGAAAATTTATCATATATAAATTTTTTATAGAACATTTTTTATACAGAATTTTTTTAGAGAAAAATTTTGTATAGAAAACTTTTTATATACAAAATTTTTATAGAAAACTTTTTATATAAAAATTTTTTATAGAAAATTTTTCATATAAAAGTTCTTTATAGAAAATTTTTCGTATACATGTATGTGATGGAAATCGATCGTTTTCAAATCGATCGATTTCAGATATATTTTTGAGATAATTTTAGGTTATTTCCCCCCAAGAAAATATAACTTTGGTTTGAATTTTTTGGGGTAATAACGGAAATTTATCTCAAAAATATATCTGAAATCGATCGATTTGAAAACGAACGTTTTTCATCACACACCTTATAAGAGTTTTTTATAGAAAATTTTTCATATAAAAACAAAACTGTATAGAAATTTGTTTATATAAAAAATACAAAATTTTTTTTATAAAGATTTTTTATAGAAAATTTTTCATTACAAATTTTTAACAGAAAATTTTTTATATACAATTTTTTTTATAGAATTTTTCATAGAAACATTTTTTTTATAGAAAATTTTTTATGCTAAAATTTTTTATAAAAAGAAAATTTTTCGCATAAAAATTTTGTATAGACATTTTTTTATAGAATGTATCTATAATTTTTCATATAAATATTTTTATAGAACATTTATCATATCGCTCCTTCGATACAGAGAGGCCCTAAGTCGTTTTTCATGCAAATCGCTTCTAAAAACTTAATCTGATATAATTTTGTAAAAATTATTTAATTTTAAAAAACATTGTTATAGCATTAAGTTCTTTAGAGAATTAAGTAAAAAACTGCGTTTAAAAAAATTTCTATATCTTCAAAACTTAAGATTTTATTTAGTTTTTTTCCTTCTCCTGTAATGTATGAAAAATATTAGTTATCTATATTGAAGTAACGATATACAAATTTTTTAAAGCAAATTTTTTGGATAAAATTTTTTATAGAAAATTTTTCATATAAAAATTTTTAAAGAAAATTTTTCATAAAAACGTTTTCATATAAAAATTTTATATAGAAAGACAGAAATCGCTCAATCGTCTTGAAATTTCATAAGGATTCGGAATATAAGGTTTTTAAGGCAATATTGAAGAAATTACAAATGGAGTGACAATCTCAATATACGCCCCTTATTTTTGGTGGTTAGTATAAAAATATCATATGGATTTGAAGCAAAAGTTTTATTCGCTAACTCATATACCTTCTTTAAACGCTTAATGTATGCCAATGAGCTAAATAGTAATTTAAGGCTAAAAAACAGAGTGATGTTAATATTATATTAGAGTTTTAAAGAATAACTTAAAATAAAACCATTTAAATTAGCATAAGTAAGTAGACTAGATAGTTAGAGATCAATACAACTTTAGTTTTTTATATATTTTTTAACAAAGTAAGAATTTGATTACAAAATTTATTTTTCTTAAAAAAAAATCTTTTCTTAATTTTTGTTAAAAAAAAAATCATTTAAATTAACTAAACATTTAATGTTTAATAAAGTAATTTAGTGCTACAAGCCACGACATAAAAATCCAGCACCAAATGATTGACATAATACTCGATTGTCAAAATGTCACCAAAAATTTTGTGGCTGCTTGTTATAGCTGTTGATATTTTAACATTTTTAGTTTTGCTATTTTTTATATGTCTCCCCTTGGTGTTTTTGCAAGTTGTAGCAACAGCTCTAATAGAGACACTTTTTTTATTCCTAAAATACAGACATAACCATCTAAAAGGCCCCTCAATTTGGAAATAAAAGATAAAAACTTTAAACATTTATAGAAGTATTAATTTCTTAATGCCCAACTCTGCTGTGTTAAAATCATGATCAAGCATGTTTAGTTAGGAAAATAAGAAAAAAAAACCGAAAATGTTTAATATAAAATTTAGCACATAGATTACAATCTGTTTAAAGCTTAGATTGACTTCAAGGTTTTTATTACTTAGATTTTGTTGACGTTTAGTTATGTTGCAAAAAAGGCGAAACAAAATTGATTCAAAGACAACATTAATAGTTTCAACAGCTACAAAAAAAGCAACAACAGCAGCATCAAGAAAAATATCCGAAAAAATCGGAATTATAAACATTTGTTTTTCATTGAATTAGTTGCATATTAAAAGCATGCAACATTTGAAGATTTGTATCTCATTTGCTTTTCAGTCATTTTAAGTCAAGTAGACTAGTGTCATTTTAATGTCTTTTTTGTTTTGCGGTATTATTTATAAATAAAAAAAAAAAAAAAAACAAAAATTGTATATAATTTTGTCTAAAGTCAAAATGTTAAATAATTCTTTATTATGTCGATTTATGATAATCTCTGAATGTGTGTAAGTCATAAAATGTTAAATGTGGGAAAATAATATTTATCATATTTTGCTTGTCTGGTGGGGGACTTAACAAGTTTTTAGATTATTTGAAATATTTGAAAATTATTGAAAAATAAATTTAGGAAAAAATTTTAAGGAATTTTTTTCTGAAGGCATGTTTGCTGCTTAAGTCTTTCGTTTTAGATTAAAGGTAATTTTTTGAATCAAATGCAATTACTTCGCAAACTGCATTTAATCGATATAAATGTTGATTGTTGTTATTTCTAAACATATCTGTTATTTATTTTTTCTACTTAAACAGTGAAACCTCTCATAACGGACAACTTCTATAACCGATAAACTTTTTAGAACAGCGATAATTACTATAACCTCTTTGAAGCTGATACCACTTATAACCAGACAAAAATGCAAAAAAAATTTGTTCGTTATAAAAATTTTATGCTATAGAAAATGTGTTGTTTTAAAACTTCTCTTCTATAGAAAATTTTTCATTATGAACATTTTTCTAACGAAAAATGTTCTTTTATAAAATTTTTTTCTTTATAAAAAATTCTGCTAAAAACAATTTTTTGTTATACAAATTACCCATTATAGAAGGTTTTTCATTACAAAAATTTTCTACTATAGACAATTTTTCGTTATAAAAATTTTCCACTATAGAAAATTTTTCGTGGTAAAAATTTTCTACTATAGAAAATTTTTCATGATAAAAATTTTCTTCTAAACAAATTTTTCGTTGTAAAAATTTTTGATATAGAAAATTTTTCATGTTAAAAATTTTCTGCCATAAAACATTTTTAATAATCAAAAATTTCTTCTATATAAAATTTTTCATTATAAAAATTTCTTTTATAGAAATATTTTCATTATAAAAATTTTCGTTAATAAATCTCTTCTTCTATAGAAAATTTTTCGTTATACAAATTTTTGATAGGAAATTTTTCGTTATACAAATTTTCGATAAAAAATTTTTCGTTTAAAAAACGAAAAATTTTTTAAAATTTTTTTGCTACAGAAAATTTGTTGTTATAAAAATCTTCTTTGGGAAACTTTTCGTTATAATTTTTTTTTTATATGAAAATTTTGTTATACAATTTTTTTTCTATAAGAAATTTTTCGTTGTAAAAATTTTTTTCTATAGGAAATTTTTCATTATAAAAATTGTCTTCTATTGAATTTTTTGTTATAAAAATTTTCTCTATAGAAAATTGTTCGTTTGAAAAATTTTTTTCAATACAAAATTTAAAAATATTTTCTGGTGTAGAAAATTTTTTGTTATAAAAATTTAATGTTAGGGAAAATTTTTCTTATACAAATTTTTTCTATAGAAAATTCTTCGTTATAAAAATTGTATTCTGTGGAAAATTTTTCGTTTTAGATTTTTTTTCTATTAAAAATTTTTCATTTAAAATTTTTTTTTTTATTAAAAATTTTTCGTTTTAAAAATTTTCTTTCATTGAAAATTTTTCGTTTTCGGTTTTTTTTATATAAAATTTTTTATTATAAAAATGTTCTTTACAGAAAATATTTCGTTTTTAACATTTTCTGCCATAGAAAATTTTTCGTTATAAAAATTTTTGCAATAGAAAATTCCTTGTTATCAAAATTTTTTTCTACTGAAAATTTTTTGTTTCAAAAGTTTTTTTCTATAGAGAAGTGTTCGCTTTAAAAATTTTTGCTATAAAAACATTTTAGTTATAGAACATTTTTCGTTATACAAATTTTCTGCTATAGAAAATTTTTCATTACAAAAATTTTAAGATATTGAAAATTTGTTTGCTTTAAAAATATTTTACTATAGAAAGGTTTTCGTTGTAAAAATTTTCTTCTATAGAAAATTTTTCGTTATAATAATATTCATATAAAAAATTTTTCGTTATAGAAATTTTCAGCTATCGAAAATTTTTCTTTATAGAAATTTTCTTCTAACGAAAATTTTTCATTATAAAATATTTCTTCTATAAAAAAGTTTTCGTTATAAAAACTCCTTATGGAATATTTCTAAAAAAAAAAAAAACATAAAATTCTTTATAGAAAAATTCTTTTGGGAATTGTCCATTTTCGAGTTTGTGCCTTAAGTCTTTTGGTATAAAATAATCCCCAAAGTATTTAATAATGAAAAGGTATAAAATACACTTTATAATTTTACTTTTCCTGAAGTTAAGGGCTCCAGTATTATTATACGAAAATTTATAAATTTGTTACAGCTCAAATTTATGGATGTCAGTTCGGCTTCTGTGGAGTTTCTCCAACTAATACTTGGAGTTACAGAACTATGTTAAAAAATTTCTAGCTTCAGACTTTCTTGGATATACAGATTAATCCCTTATGTATGTAGGTTTATCGGCGGTAATGTAACCTTAAAATTGTAAATTTTCCTTACTTTGCTTATGCTGTTGTTTTATGAAATGAAGAAAGAATTCTTTACAAATTTTATTTCTAAATCAATCTTGGTCCTACACGGAGTTGTAGTTTCCTTCTGCAATATTTGGTGAAGTATTCATTTTGATTCTTTTATTTGAGCTATTAGATTTGACTAAATGGCAGCTTTTGATAAGTCGAGTTTTTTTTTTAATGATTTCTAGCTTTGACTAGAAAAGCTTTTTCAACAATAGATTTTTTTATATCTAAAAAGCTTTACTGGATATCTATGCTTATAAAAACCTATCACTTTATATTTTTTTCCACAAAAATATTTTAACGTAAAAACAATTTACAAAAAGTCTTTAAAAATTATTTACTCTCGCAAATCATGGCAGGCGATTTTTAGCAAAAACTTATGTTTTCCCAAAAATTAGCTTTTTGTTTTCTTTAGTCTTGTTAATTGACATGAATGCCAAAACAACATTGATAAATTCCAGAAAAACCCCTTAAAACTAATTTCGGTTGTTCATTCCACCAAAAGTACAATTTTTATGTCAATGTAATGCACAAACTTCTTCAGAAAACACAAAGCAGCCTAAACTACTGCAATAAGCCAAAGATGAGGGAAACGAAAAAAATGAAAAATTACTCTACAACATTAAACCGTTGATTTAGGCCACTTAATCACAACAAAGCATGTGTGTGTCCATTAATTTAGGAGACTTAACCAAAAAATAAAGAAAAAAAAAAAAACTTAAATAACTCAAAAGCCACCACCGGCCAAGGAACTACTGGAAAAGATTTAATATAAGTATAAGGCAGGGTAAAAAAAAATCAATTAGAACAGGACGATAAACTACAAAAGGGAGGCCTTTTCAACCTATAGATATACTATATGTGAACAATAAAAAATAACTACACCAAACAAATACAAACCCTAAAATACTGAAAAACACAAAAATACCACACAAAGTATTAATTTGAAAAATTACTTAGGGGCGTTAACCAACTTGTCACTCAACAACATACAAACATTCATATGTTTCTTATTTTTTTTTTAACAAAACAGCAACAGATAAATAAAATTACTTGTACATAAATTTGATTTCCTTTTTATTTTAGTCTTAAAAAAATCCATGAACAAATCACCTTAAGATTTTTCACCAATAAAATAAAACCAATATAAAAAAATATATTTAGCAAATTTAGTTTTAACTCAAAGAGCTAAACTAATAATATTTTAAGACGAGTTAAGCAGAGGCATTGCATGTTTTTAAATCATTGCAGTTTAATCAATTAGTTTAAAAATATTTAGAAAAACTCCAAGACATTTCAGACACTACTTAAGAAGAGTTATGAAATCTTTAGCCGAATTTATTTTAAAGTATGCAAAACTACAGAGTTTATATTTATATGCATCTTATAGATAACTTGCCTGTTCGGCTGGGAAAAAACTACTTAACTACAATAGACTTTTTCTACTGAGTAAAATCGTTTGGTATAATCAGCCATTTGTATGCAAGTGTAATCATGAAAAGTCATTTTTTGCTGCTTTCAACTTTGTTGCTGATGCTTGATGCTGTGTGTAAAGCTTTTGCTGCTAGAGCATCTTTTTTTCTTCTAAAACATTTTTCAGTTTGTTGATGTTGCACATTAGATGAGTGTCAGTTATTATTAATAACAATAATATGCAACACCGTCATTTTTATAGCCTCAAGTTGTATTTCAATATTAGTGTGGTAGTTTTATGATTCTAAGCCTACATTTTTATGTGTTTTTTTTCCTTTTAGTTTATCACTTTTTTCATATTCATACACTTCGTTCGCCGGCATGCGTGTAATTGTTTAACCATGTGTATGTTAGTGTATTTTATGCATTTGGCTGATGGTTGGCAAGTGATTGTTGTTTGCTGCTGGAAATAACAAATAAAGATTGAAAGACAGACAGACAAATGTACTATATACAAATACATATACGCTATGCCAAACTAATGATTGCATTTCATTTTAGATTTTAACTCGTAACAGCAGCTATGAAATAAAAAAAACAGAAGAAACAGCAGAATGTTACCAACAGGCGAAGCTACAAATGGTTTTTTAATGATAAGTAATGAAAATTATTTTTTTTAGGTTTTTTGCTTAAATAAAACTTGTATTTTTGCTAAAAATACTGAATTTGTATATTAAGGAATAAGTTTGATATTAAGTAAAAAATTATCAAAAGTAAGCCTAATGCTTTTAAACGAAAGACTTAGGAAACAAACTTTTTGTTGATTTTTGAATTGAGGGGAAAATTTTAAAAAGTAAATCTAATGTTTTTAAACGAAAGACTTAGGAAACAAACTTTTTGTTATTTTTGATTTGAAAGAGTTCAAAGTTATTTTTCTGTTTGTTTGATACAATTTAATGCTAGAAAGTAATTCTTAGTGGGAAATTCCTCGATTCGCGACACTACAATAGGTTGCTGTCTGTCTGGGTGGCTGGTGCATACAAATTTGGAATCAAAGTAATTTTAGAAACAAATTCATAAAAAAAATATTTTCATGGCTATAGTTAAAACTTGTTTAGTTCACAGGCCGAGCTATTATATTTTAGAATTTTATGCGTTAGTTCTTGAAATATTTTAATTTTTGGTCTTTCCATAAAATTGTAGATATCTTCGTCTACGAGTTCCCTAGGGATCATTTTCACAAGAAACCTTATATTAGCGTTTTATACAGCTAATGGCAATTATGAGTCTTCGTTTCGAACCTTGTGTTACTATTTATGTAATAGTTGTGTATTAGCAATATACTATGTTGCAAATAAGGTTTATTTGGCATTAGCTCAGCAACTTCTAAAGGACTGGACGGATTCTAACGAAATTGGAAACACCAGTAGAAGAGGAGACAGTCTTTTACAGCAACATTTGGGGACGTATATATCGGTAGTACACTAGGCTCTACTGTGGGCCAAAATTACCCATCTCGGGTATATAAAACCTTTGGTTCCCTATGACTTTCGCCAATTTGGTTCGGTCGAAAAACTAAAAAAAATTAAGAAAAAATGTACTACATTTTGTCTTATAGTTTAAGAGATATTTGACTCCAAAAATTTTTTTGCGTTTTTGATAAAACATTTTTCTATGAAAATTTTCGATAATAATAATGCGGAAGATTGCGGAAGATTATGCTTAAAAATACTATATTTTTTATTATTATTGACGCAAACCATATGTAAAAGACATTCATATAGACATTATTAACTTATACTTATTTTTGTGAAGTGTAAATATTTTTCTATAGAACAAGTTTGCTTTAAATATTTTTCTATAGCAAAAAAACAAATTGCTTTGAATATTTTTCTATAGAAAAAAAATTTGCTCTGAATATTTTTCTTTAGAAAAAAATTAACTGTGAGTATTTTTCTATAGAAAAAAATTTTGCTTTGAATATTTTTCATTAGAAAAAAATTGACTGTGAATATTTTTCTATAGAAAAACTTTAGTGTAAATATTTTTCTGTAGAAAAAAATTTGCTGTGAATATTTTTGTATAAAAAAATTAACTGTGATACGTTTTTACAGAAGAAGATTGGCTGCGAATATTTTTCTATAGAAACAAAATTTTATGTGAATATTTTTCTATAGACAAAAAAAATAAAAATTTGCTGGGAATATTTTTCTATAAAAAAATTAACTGTTAATATTTTTTTACAGAAAAAATGAATATATTTTCTACAGAAAAAATTTGCTGTAAATAATTTTCTATAGGAAAAAATTTCCTGTGAATATTTTGCTATAAATATTTTTCTTTAGAAAAAAATTAACTGTGAATATTTTTTTATAGAAAAAACTTTGGTGTAAGTATGTTTCTTTAGAAAAAAAATTCCTGTGAATATTTTTCTATAGAAAAAATTTTGCTGTGAATATTTTTGTATAAAAAAATTAACTGTGATATATTTTTACAGAAGAAGATTGGCTGTGAATATTTTTCTATAGAAAAGGTTTTATGTGAATATTTTTCTATAGAAAAAAATATTCTGTGAATATTTTTCTATAAAAAAATTAGCTGTAAATATTTTTCTATAGAAAAAAGGAATATTCTTTTCTACAGAAAAAATTTGCTGAGAATAATTTTCTATAGGAAAAAAAATTCCTGTGAATAATTTGCTCTAAATATTTTTCTTTAGAAAAAAATTAACTGTGAATATTTTTCTATAGAAAAAAAGTTTTGCTAAGAATATTTTTCTTTAGAAAAAAATTTTGAAAAACTTTGGTGTAAGTATGTTTCTTTAGAAAAAAATTCCTGTGAATATTTTTCTATAGAAAAAATTCTGCTATGAATATTTTTGTATAAAAAATTAACTGTGGTATGTTTTTACAGAAGAAGATTGGCTGTGAATATTTTTCTATAGAAAAAGATTTTATGTGAATATTTTTCTATAGAAAAAAATATTCTGTGAAAATTTTTCTATAAAAAAATTAGCTGTAAATATTTTTCTATAGAAAAAATGAATATTCTTTTCTACAGAAAAAATTTGCTGAGAATAATTTTCTATAGGAAAAAAAATTCCTGTGAATATTTTGCTCTGAATATTTTTCTTTAGAAAAAAATTAACTGTGAATATTTTTCTATAGAAAAAAAGTTTTGCTGAGAATATTTTTCTTTAGAAAAAAATTAACTGTGAATATTTTTCTATAGAAAAAACTTTGGTGTAAATATGTTTCTTTAGAAAAAAATTTCTGTGAATATTTTTCTATAGAACAAATTTTGCTATGAATATTTTTGTATAAAAAATTAACTGTGTTTTGTTTTTACAGAAGAAGATTGGCTGTGAATATTTTTCTATAGAAAAAAATTTGATGTGAATATTTTTCTATAAAAAAAAAATTTGCTGTGAATATTTTTCTATAAAAAAATTAACTGTAAATATTTTTGTGAATATTTTTCTATAAAAAAAAATTTGCTGTGAATATTTTTCTATAAAAAATTAAATGTAAATATTTTTCTATAGAAAAAAATGAATATGTTTTCTGCAGAAAAAATTTGCAGTGAATAGTTTTCTATATTAAAAAAATTTCCTGTGAATTTTTTTCTATAGATCAAAAATTGCTGCGAATATTTTTCTCAGAAAGTTTTTCTATATGAATATTTTTCTATAGAAAACGTTTCGTTATAAAAGTAAATATTTCTGTAAATTTTTTTGTATAGAAAATTTTTTTTGTGAATTTTTTTGCATAGAAATTTTTTTTGTTAAATTTTAATTATAGCAATTAAGAAGTTTTCAATGATAAATGTTTATTTGATTTCTTTAAAATCGAAACATAAAAGTCAATCTTAGTACTTCGATTATAAAGTTTAACTTTTTGTGGATTTTCTTTCAATAAACCCAAAACTTTTACTTAAAATTCCCATAAATTTTAATGTTATTAGCTTACAAACCTTTAAGTTTATTTAAACTTTTTTCTGATAATGTTCATTACTTTATAAAAATTTCATAAATATCAACAACAATATCTGAACGATAATAAAGTTACGAAATTTTCTTTATAGATTTTTTTTCTTAGCGAATGTTGCAATTTTTTGTTGCTCTCTTCTTAGTTATTTAAACGACATTAATCTTGGTTATATTTCCGCCATGAAATTCAAACAACAACCGAAATACAATTTGTAAAAAGTAAAACCAACAAATACATAGTCGTTATTTGATGAAACAATGTCATAATCCAAAATCGAAAATTTTATTTTTGTAATTTTGTGAAGCTCTTGAGAATGAGTATCAAAAGCATTCATTTATGATTTGGATGTTAGCAAACTCGAATGGTGCTGCTTCGTTGAAGAAAATACAAAAACAAATATACAAGAAACAAAATCAAAATCCAATTTATAGCAACAAAATATACGATTCGACAGAACAAAGAATTATAACAAATTTTATAAAAAAATTTTTGATAAAAAAATATTCTATAAATAGTTCGATAAAACAAATCTAATTTAGAAAAATTTTTGAAAAAAAAAATTTCTAAAGAAAAATTTTTGATAAAAATTTCTTATAAAAAAATTTTATATAAAAATGTTTTAGATAAAAAAATGTTTTAGATAAAAAAATGTTCTATAGATAAAAAAATTTTGTAGAAAAAATAAAAAAAAAATCTTATAGAAATAAAAAAATTTTCTAATCAAAAATTTTTGATAAAAAAAACTTTTTTTATCAAAAATTTTTCTATAGAAAAATTATTGATAAAAAAATTTTTTAAAGAAAATTTTTTGATAAAAAAATTTTCTATAGAAAATTTTTTGATAGAAATATTTTCTATAGAAAATTTTTTGATAGAAATATTTTTCTATGTAAAATTTTCTATTGAAAAATCTTTGATAAAAAAATTTTATATAAACATTTTTATAGAAAAATTTTCTATAGAAACGTTTTTATAAAAAAATTTTCTGAAGAAAAATTTTTGATAAAAAAAATTCTTATAAAAAATTTTTCTATAAAAAAAAAATTTTTTGATAAAATAATGTTCTATAAAAAAAAATTTTTGATAAAAAAATTTTCTGTAGAAAATTTTTTGTTGGAAATATTTTTCTATGGAAAATTTTCAATAAACAATTTTCTTTTGTAGAATAATTTTATTAAAAATATTTTTTATAGAAGAATTTTTGATAAAAAATTTTCTGATACAAAATTTTTGATAAAAACAAAATTTTCTATAGAAAAATTTTTCATAAAAAATATTTCTATAGAAAATTTTTTGATGGAAATATTTTCTATGCAAAATTTTCAATAAAAATGTTTCTACAGAAAAATCTTTGATAAAAAAAATTTTGTTAAAACATTTTTATAAAAAAATTTTTATAGAAAAAATTTTGATAAAAATATTTTCTGATAAAAGATTTATCTATAGAAAAATTTTTGAAAAAAAAAATTTTCTATAGAACATTTTTGATAGAAATATTTTTCCATGGAAAAGTTTCTATGGAGAAGTATTGGATAAAAATAAATTTGTAGAAAACTTTTTATAAAAAAATTTTTATAGAAAATTTTTTGATAAAAAAAATTATCTATAGAAAAATTTTTGATTAAAAATTTTCTATAGAAAATTTTTTGATAGAAATATTTTTCTATGAAAATTTTCTATAGAAAAATGAAATCAAAAACAAATTTTGTAGAAAAATTTTTCATAAAAAAATTTTCTATAGACAAATTTTTCATAAAAAAATTTCTTATAGAAACATTTTTGTAAAAAAAAAAAATTAAAAAAAAAAATTTTTAGTAAAAAAATGTTCCATTGATAGTATAATAAAAAAATTTTATTCAGTAAAATTTTTGATAAAAACCTTTTCTGAAGAAAAGTTTTTGATAAAAATTTTTTTATAAAAAAATTGTCTATAAAAAAGTCTTAGATAAAAAATTTTCTATAAAAAAAAACTTTGATAAAAAAAATTTTTCTATAGAAAAAAAATGATAAAAAAATTATCTAAAGAAACATTTTTTAAGGAAAATTTTGAATTCAAAAATTTTCTATAAAAAAATCTTTGATAAAAAATATTTTGTAGAAAAAAGTTTTTTATAAAAAAATTTTTACAGAAAAAAATTTTCATAAAAAAATTTTCTATGGAAAAATTTTTTATAAAAAATGTTTTTTCTTTAAATGTTTTGTAAAAAAACGTTCTATAGATAGTTTGATTAAAAAAAATTATTCAGAAAAATTTTTGATAAAAAATTTTCTGAAGAAAAATTTGTAATAAAAAATTTTTGGTCAAAAAATGTTGTATAGAAAAATTTTTGATAAAAAAATGTTCTATAGTTTTTTTTATAGTTTTCTAGTTAGTTTACGATTCAATTCGTTTTGAATAATTCTTAGTGGCGTCATCTATCGGGAATTACAATTTTTAAACCTTTATCATCAACTTTGCTAAAGATCATAGCATGATCAAATATACAATTTACGATTTAATTCATTTTGAGTAATTTTCAATGGCGCCACCTGTCGGACATTTATCATACCAACCTAAAAGCCTTCGACGGCTCATGCGCATACATCTTAGTATGATCAAATGTATAGTTAACTATTCTATAAATGACATACAGACAAACGTTATTTTAATTTTTATCGAAAACTATTGTTTTGGTTTAGGACAATGTTGCAGCAAATGAGCGATTTATATGTAAAAAAGATAGCAACAACAACCAGCAGCAGCATCTTAAATATTAGCAAAACATTATCAAGCAACAGCAAAAGCAGCAGCTTTATAAAATCAAGTAAATATCTATGAAATTAAAAAAAAATATATTGCAAAAAGGTTTATAAAAGAATACAAGTATCTAGTACTAAAGGAGTCCAGAAGACAACAAAAAATATTTTTAACTTATAAACAGTAAAATGAGGGAAAAAAGCAGAAACCTCCAAAAAAAGATTATGAAATATCTTTTGAGAGCACTAGGCAAGATTACAAAAGTATTTAAACGTTGCAACTTTTTTTTTTTGTAACTTATAAGAAAATAGCAACAACAAATAGTATTAAATTTTTTTCTGTTTAAGCTAAAAATAAGCTTAAAGTATTTGCTAAAATGCTTAAAGTGTAGGTTGCTTGAGCTTTAGTTTAGGTCTTTTTTTTTTGTTGTTGTTGTTATTATTTAGTTGAAAACAATAATATCGTTATTATAAGACATTGCTTTGGTTGCTTTTTCAACTTAGACGCTTGACCCTTTAAGGGTTCAAAGTATTTGTATTATAGTTGAGCTTAGGTTTTCTTTTTGCTTGCTTCTTTTGGCTTTAAAGCAAGAAAAGTTATAGAAATCTGCTAAGTTTTGTTTTTTTTTACTTTGCTGCAGAAAAAAAAAATCAATAAATATTCTATTACATGTTAAGAATATCGTTGTGAAAAAAATTGAAATTGTATTATGTTCCATAATCTTGAGAACAGTGGTTAAGCTTGAGTTAAAGTTTTTTCAAATAGAAACGTTTTAATACATAATATTATTGGTTATTAAGTTTTTCACAAACAATTTTTTGAAATATAAATTTTTGCATATAAAAATTTTTCTATATAAAGAGCATTTGGAATTAAATAATTTTGTTTCAATCACTTGAGGTTTTAAAGACAGGTAGTTTTGAACTCGTTCGAACTCATTCTTTGTAATTTCGTTCAAAATAGATACGAAAAAAATTTTGACAAAATATTATTTAAAATTTCACATTCATTCATTCACTTTCACATCATTTTCACATATGAAGTTTTAAAAAATCTGAAGGTTAATTCTGACCCGGTTTTTAATGCAGTTAAATGAAATAACATAGACTTGAGCATTTAAAGAAAAAAAGATGTTGCTAAAGCAAAATTCAAAAGGGACTTAAGACTTCTGTTAGAAAAGTATCTCTGCAATACTTTTAAACATAGAGCCGAAGCTTATAAATTAATTTTAGTAAAACAAGATCGATTATTAACTTATGTGGATAACCTTCTCCAAAAAAGTAACAGAAGCAACTATAAAATAGTTTATGGATGGACCGACAGATTTAGCTACAACAGGTGACCTATATTAACTACAAAAGTCCCTGTTGGAAGACTCTTTATAACTTTATATCAGATGAAAAACTGTCATTTAAGAAAGCACCAAATAAAAGAACTGACATTTTAAAACTTTTTATTTTACATAACAGAAACAAGTTTGTTGCTTAAGTCTTTTGTTTCCTAAGACAAAATTATCAAAAATCCATAATAATTTTTATCAAAAATCCATAATATTTTTTTTGTTTAAAATTTGTGATTATTTTAATTATCTTAATAGAATTTTTTTTTGCATTGAATTTTTTTTTTTACATTTTTTGACAGAAAATTTCCCTAAGAAAATTTTGTAAAAAAAATTTTTTTTAGACAAAGATTGTTTTTCATTTTCTCTGATAAAAATACAAAATATTTTGAATTGAAATCTTAAAATACATATTCCTAATTTTGCATTGAAATTTTCTATAGAAAAATTTCGCTAAGGAAAATTTTGTGATAAAACAATTTTTCTAGAACAAGTTTTCTTTCGTTTTCTGAAATAAAAATTCTATATAATTTGTACCAAAAATTCTATAGAAAATTTGTGATATAAAATTATTTTTATAGAATTCTTTCTTTTGCCCCGAAATTTTCTTTTTTAGATTTTTCTAAAGAAAATCAACTTAAAAATTAGGAACACTTAAAAATTTTTCGGTTGTAAGTTTGCTAAAAAAATTTTTGGTATAAAATTAAAGGAAATTTTTGTTTTATTTTTTAGAAAGTTATATTTTTTAAAATGTTTTTTTAGTATTCAAATTTTCGTTATAGAATTTTCGTTATAAAATTTTCGTTAAGAAAAATTTTTTGATAAAAAAATTTTGTTGACCAAATTTTCTTTCGTTTTCGTAGATAAAAATTTTAAATAATTTTCATTAAAAAATCTATAATTTAAAAAAGTTGTTTTAAAACTTTTTTGTAGAAAATTTGTGATATAAAATTATATTTACAGGTTTTTTTTTGATTTGAATTTTTTTTATAAAATTTTTCGACATAAAATTTTGTAATAAAAAAAAATTTTCTAGACAAAGTTTTCTTTCGTTTTCTCCGATAAGAATATTAAATAATTTGCACTAAAATTTAAAAATCCATAATTATAGAAAATTAAATTATTTTACAATATTTTTCTAGAAAATTTATGATATAAAATTATTTTTGTAGAATTTTTTTCGTATTGATTTTTTTTTTTTAATTTTTTGACCAAAAATTTCTCAAAGAAAATTTTGTAATAAAAAATTTTTCAAGAAAAATTTCGATATAAAAATTTATCTAAAATTTTTTAGTATAGAAAATTTTTTACTTTAAAGATTTAAAAAAAAAATTATGAAGAAACATTTTTCAAAAGATGATATTGAAATATAAAAATTATTATATAGAAAGATGTTTAACTCAAAAAATTTTAGATATTAAAAGTTCTTTGTAAACAATTTTGAAGATTTTTAAATTAAAAAAAATATAGAACGCTTTAGTTTAAAATATTTTCTATAAAAAATTTGTTTACCAAAAATGTTTGTTATATAATTAGAGGAAATTTTTCGGTATAAAAATTATTTCAAATGAAATTTGTAGTTGTTAAATAAAATTCAAGCCGAGCAATAAAAAAAAATTCAAAATACCCAAATTTAATGGCATCTTGTACAAATTCATTTAATATAAAAATGTTTATTTATTAAAAATTATCGACTTTATTAGGAAGTGCCTTCATTAAAGATTTGATTGTAACTTCTGTTACTTTTTGTAGGAGGTGGTGAACCTACGCTTAAAATCGGATATATTCTGAGACACATTTCCTGGTTTCTTCAATTCTTTTTTTATAAGCACATAATACCTTTCCATAGGCCGAAGTTTTCTACAGTTAGGTGGATCTGCCTTTCGTGGTACAAAAATGAAAAATATTCTTAAAAGAATTTCCTTTAAGTTTTTAATTTTGTCATAATATTTTCAATCATAGCCCAAATTAGTTTTTTTCTAACCACTGTTTTTATCCCATTTTGTTACCCAAAAAAGAGACCCTGGAAAAATTAACTTTAACAAATTTTTGTAGTTATTTTTTTCCACCAGAGCAGTACATTTATGATCGTGATCGCCCTTATATCGTGATTTTTATTAAACAAACTTTGAAATGTTGTGGAAATGAAACCAAAACCAAAGTCACAAAAATCCCAAAAGAAAAGAAACAAGTTAAGCTTTTCTTATCCTCTTATTTGTGCTTATTTTCTCGAGTCTCCACTAATTACAAACCTTAAAAATTAAAACATTAAAAAAAAACTATATTTTTTTTTGGTTCATAATTTCTAATTAAATTCTGGTTTTATTATTGAAATTAAACCGTTGGTTTAAAGCAAATAAAACTTAAGTAATTTGTTAACAAAACTCCAAAAAAAAGGAGCTCGTTTACAAAAATTTGAATCATTTTTCTGTCGTCGTATTTTTGTGTGTGTGTGTGTGTTTAAATGCTACACTACTACCTTGAATTCAATTTCCAATCACGAGTATATTAATTTCTTAAATCATGAATATCATTTATTTCCTGTTAAGTTTTGTTAAGTTTTTTTCCCGCAGTTTTTCTTTATTTTTTTGAGGAAAAAAATGACTCCAATTGATACAAGGCAGCTTCATTAAAATGGTAAAAATGAAATAAAAATCAACTTGAAAAATACATAAAAGTAAATTGTGTAATCGAAAATAAGGTAAAAAGTATTTTTCAACATTTTTATTTGCAATTTACTCCCTTTTTTATTTAGTTTCTGTTTTTTTTTCTTTAGTGGGTAAGTAATTTTCATATGCTTTTGTAGTTTGGTTTTAAAGTTCTTTAGCTGAATTTAACTGCGGCTTTGGTTTAAGTATTTTGGTTTTATTTTTTTATATTTTTTCTTTAGTTATTTGTTTACTGGCTGCTTAACTGTAGGGCATAATCAAATGCCAATCAGTTACCAAATGCTTATAAGTTCCTTGTTTTTGGTTTTCTTAACAAAAAAAAAAAAAAATGCGTGCCTTAGTTTGTTGTCGTTTTCCGAAAAATAACCCGATATTGAAAGACTTGAAAAATTTTAAACAAATATATTTAATTGCTTCAAGGTATATGGGGAAAATTGTTAAATATGTGTAAGCTAATGATTTTATTTTTATTGAGTGCAATAATTATTCAAAAAATGTTAATAAATTAATAAAAAAAGAGTTTAATTAAAAATTGTATAAGAATATGAACCAAGAAAAGCAAGTTATTGGCAAGCCGATAGTTATACTAGATATTATAATTATATTTCCTTACCCTTCACAAAGTTCAATATCTTTATATTTGAGTTAATCCTTCGTATGTCTAGTTTACTTTACATTAGAAGTTTAATATAACTACAAGTATTAATGTGTCTAAATTCTTAAATTATGTATCTCGGAATATTAACCATTTAACAGAAGTTTGTTGCTTAAGTCTTCCGTTTTTAAATACTGAAAAATTAAGAGAACTTTTAATGAAATCTCAAAGCAATTCAAAAACTTAAGTTAAGCTAAAATGAAAGTTCTTCCTTAATTTAAACTTTAACTTTGTAAATCCTTTCCTTTACTTTAATAAGAACCAATCAATTCTTAAATGAAACAAAAATTAATATAAAAATAATTTGTGCTTATGTTTAAAAAACAAGTATGTTTCTTAAGTCTTTTATATTAAACCTACACATTTTGATGACTCTACATTTAAATTAAAAAGAACTATTCATTTATACTTTAAATCTCAAAAAAGATTCATAATAGGATAAATAAAGAGACAGTTATAAACTAGCTATGCTAACGATTATCCTTTCTATTACATTTTTATGTGAACCAAACCATTTTTGTACTCTAAACAAATATTTTTTTAAAAGTAAAAGAACAAACAATTAAAATTTTACATATTTTATTTTGTATATTGAAAACAGGTTTGTTGCTTGAGTCTTTAGTTTTTGAAATTAGAATGTTGTTAAATTTGCATTTAAATTAAAAAACTTAGTATTAGAATATCCAAACAAGAACCATAAGAGGTAGACCAAAAAGTTGATCATTTCTTTCAGTGTTTTTAATATGACTAATCAAATACTTTCAATACTATTTAAGAAAATAGAAAAACTGACAAAAAATATTTTATATACATATTATGTGTCAACAAAAACGCGTTTGTCTCTTGAGTCTTTTGTTTTTTTTTTGTGTATGAGTTGTGATGAATTATATTGCTTAATATATTTACAAAATTAACTGTAAAATGATACACCAAAAGTCCAAATCGGGATCAAATCAAAGGAGGATCAGATTGTAAAGACAAATACCCTAAAAAATATTTGAAGGAAGTAGAATTTTCCGATAGGAGTTGATCGGATTTATTAATTCAAAGACTCTATAATGTAAAGATATTCAGCCTAACCACAGAACATTTAAAGTCAAGACAAAACTAATTTTAAATTAAATTTGAAAACTTCATTTTAAAAACTAAAATAAGCTTTTTATTTTTGAATATTTTTTTTTGTTGAAATTAAAAATTTTTAATAATTTTCAATCATTACATACATTTTAAAGTTAGTTTCTTTAAAGCGGGTTGGGATCATATCACAATTGTTGTTTTCTATTATTATTCCACAAAATTAATTTTTTTATAAAAACTTATGAGCTTTTAAACAATTTTTTATCATATTATGAAAAAATTAAAAATATTAATTTATGCTGTTTTGTCTAATGAACACAAAATTTGCTTAATATTTTGTTTTTGGAATTTTTTGAAATTTTATACCCACATCTTTTCATTGTTAGCTTCTTTGTTTTATATAAGGTAGGAACTTAAAGATTTGAAATCATTATTTAACCATTCAACTTAGCGAAATGAAGAGAATAATATCGAGGAATTATATGGAAACGTTCCAGATAAATAACTTCGAAAGGACTTAGAACTATAGTCCAGAATCATTTATAATGGGGAACAGCTATTGTTGGTGTCCTATACTCAAGCGAAAGTTTGTTGCTTAAGTCTTTTATTCCTTATATAAGAATTTTAATGTTTAAGAAATACAATTAAATAATTGTTGTTTAATAATGCTTTAAAAGCAAGCTTCTTGTCCTTCATTAGGTAGAATTATAAATGCTTCTGCCGTATGTCTCTAGTATTATCTGAATTGAGAACAAAATAGAGTCTGTTTGTCTGAATCTTGTTTTTATTACTTTTGACAATTTCAATCTCAATAAAATTGCACACGGTTGGAGTATTGAAGAACCAAATCGAAATGACATAAAGGAGGGGAGCACAAGAGTGTAGTTCTATTAAAGAAAATAAATTTCGCTAACTTCAGCTCCCACAGAAAATTTTAAAACTTTTTCTAGTGCCTTAAATTTCCTAGAAAGGTTGTATGTATCTAGTATTGGACATCAATGACTCTAATTGACTTTTTTTTTTGCATTTTTTTAAGAAAACTATGTAGTTACGAAGTTATGTAACTAATAAGTGGTTCATTATATTCAATGAAAGTAAAAAATCAAAATTCGGCTACAAAATTATATTTATGCGGCATAAAAATCATTTTGATTTTATGGAGTAGTTTCGAAAATATTGTTCAACTTTGGATGGGTTTTTTTTAATAAATGTTTTTATTTTTCAAAAATTCATAGAAAATAGAAAAGAAATTTTTGCGGATACTTCAAAATTTGGAGTATAAAAGAACTAAATTGAAATGACATATATGGATGGAAAATTTTATTTAAAAAATACGTTTTTAAACAAATTTCTCTACCTTCAGCTCCCACAGACAATTTTAACAAACAGTAGCTTTTATTTCCCTCACTCACTGAGAAAAAAAAATGACCTCCACAGGTTTCCTTTAAAGTTAAAATATTTATTTTTTATCTCGAATTGTTAGATATTTTAAGTTTTTTTTTCTACTGTATGACCATAAAAAGTTTCTATAAATAAATTTTATTTATTTATAAACTTAAAGAAAAACATTATTTTCAAATAAAATAAAATAATCTTTAGAAAGTCGTTGGTGTTTAACATGCTTTATTAACTCTAATAGTGGAGGTAGTAATTTTAGCTAAGCCTCAGACTATTGTTGTCAGTCAGTAGATATTTTGTACGTTTCATATGACTCAATGTCTCGGCAGTTGGCTTGAATATTGTAATAATAGTTGGAACAAAGTATATGTAGATATTTTTAAGGTGATAAACTATTTATGGTTATATATTGAAAGCAAAAGTGTTTTTCTTAATAAAATAAAGAAAAAAAAAAACAAAATAATTTCCTTATTAAAAATTTTTGCTTTAAGTTTTTAGAGCTAAAGTTTAAAGTAAGAAAAAAAATGTTGTTTAAAAGGCATATAATTGAATTTTTGTATAAATAGTTAAGATAAAGCTAAAAAAAATCAAAAACTAAGTAATATGGAAATGTAAATTAACAGGAAAAAAGCAAGTGTTAATGTTTATTATGGAAGATGTAATTTTATTTTCTCTTTAAAATTTGTTCGGCCATTAAAAAGTTATTTTAAGTTTTTTAATTATTTTTCTACTATTTTTTTACTTACTTATATATTTTCACCTTAAACACATGTAAATCGATATCTGGCTTAATTAAGTGATTTACAACCTTTTCAAAATTGTAGACAATAAATTTGTTAATTTATTGGCCTTTTTCTTAAATACTTTGCTCTCAATATGTTTTTTTTTTTTTAGATTTTTTCTTTCAACCCAAAACACGCTTTTAAATCTTTATAATCTTTAAATTAATTTCAATGATTGCAAAATGGAAAAAATCGAAAAAAAAACTGAAACTGCAGAAAGAAAAAAACATAAATATCGTTACTAATGATAAGATCTTGATAGCAATTTATGTCAAAATATTTGATTTAAACATGAATTTGTTAACATGTCGTAAAACACATGTGTGTGTGACAGCAATTTTGTACACGAAATACAATAACAACAACTACAAATGTTTATATGCAATAACTCAGATATAACAACAACTCAAAAAAACAACAACAATAAAACAAATGTAAGAATTAACTACTACAATTTTATTATATAAATATTTTATTTTAGACATTGTATTGAAAACAAGTTTGTTTCTTAAGTCTTTCGTTTTTATTACAGGAATTTTCGAAAATTTGCAATTTGTTACAAAAATAATTACAAAATAACACTTCGAGGGTCAAAAGGTACCTTTTTTTTGTATTGGACCAACACTCAGGGTATGACCCCTACATATGCATAGGCATTGTGATGGAACTAGAAAAAATATTTGTGTGAAGGAGGATAGGGGAAGTAGTGTTTGTGGATACTCGATTTGAAATTTTGGATATCATAATTAGGGGGAAAGATTGATGCCGAAAATGTATTCAACATTCGTACTGTGTGGTTAAAAACGACCTTTCTCTATAGTGCGTCTTGCGATCCACTGGAAAGTACAAAGTACAAAGAGCTCTTGTTGAATTGTGTGTGCTACAAAGAAATATATGGGTTTCAGGAACAAGATAACTAATTATGTTTGAGTACATGCTATTATAGTACTGATAGAATGGTGAAATCCAACCCACATTACGACGATGCTCCAATGAGTCAATAGAGTTGACTACCCTTCTGTTACCTATAAGTACCTTCACTATTTCTTGTTTATGGTCGAGAAGCTCCAAAATAGACTTTGAAGCATAGGTCCATGCATGAAAGTTGTATTCCATTTTCGGTCGGTTATAAATGGTATAAAGGAATTTAGGAGATCAGGAGATCAGTTGGAGTGAAGTATGTCTAACACCGCTTTAGAAACCCGAGATACTTGAATGCTTCTTTCGACACTTGAAAAATGTGATTAGTACAACGGACATCACTCTAAATTTTTATGCATAGAACATCAAGAGTTTCCAATTCCTTAATATTTATACCATCCATAAAAATAGATGAAGAAACATGGTTCTTAAGGCGTTTGTATGTTAGCACATAATATTGGGTCTTTCGAGCGTTGAAATCAACCCTATTTAAACGACCCTAACTAGATATTTTAGATAGATCGGAATTTTGCTTATCATTCATGATTTGTCTATTAGAATTCAACTCCAACATGCTTGGCCTATAGTTTAATGAATACGAATGACAAGTGTTGCTATCATCCGCAAAAGAGTTGATAGGATTGAAAGTTTGACGTATAAGGTGATTTAGAATTATAATTATAGTAGAGAAATAGAGCAGGAGAAAGAACGCAGCCTTGTGGCGCCCACAAATTAATCTTGAACTCCTTGGACGATATCCCATATATAACAACTCTTATAGTGCTATCTCTGAGAAAGCTCGATATAAACCGAGAGAAATAGGTAATTTTTTTTCTTCTTTTTCTAGAAGTTTTTTTTCCAGGAGTGGGTAACTAGCCCAACGTCCTAGACCTATGTTTTTATAGTTTTTATGGGGGAACTCGCGGTACATATTGGCTCACTACTTTAACGGGTGTTAACGCAGGTACCCAGGTGATGGCACTAGTAGGTCAGTGTCCACAATAGAGTTGAATGATGACCAAGGTAAGCCTGAGCTTATCAAGTTAAGACCGATCAGGACCGTTACATGGTATCCAATATACCCTACATCACCTAAGTAATAGAAATAGTTTTGATAGAAGTGATCCATGCCTCATTCTATCGAACGCCTTGAAAATTTCGAGAGCTATAACTTTACTTTCGCCAAAACGTTGAAAGAACGCCATCATTTTTCTGATAAAAAGGCTAATATATTACCAGTAGAGTGAACAATATGAAATCTATACTACCTGTGTTTGAATATATGATAGTTTACCATACTTTTCATCACTTTGTAATGCGCTAAACAAATTGCTATTGGGCAATAATTTTTGGGGTTGCTAGCCTCAATATTTATTAGTAACTTTCCAACAAATCGACATGGGACAAGGTGGTAAAAAGATTGAATAATGGATCAGCTAACGTCAAAGAGCAAGACCAGTCTGATATGCCGTCCGGCCAAGAAGACTTTTTTAAGTTAAGATCCGCGAAAACTCTTTTAACAGCACGAGCTCGAAGGAATATGATAATCATATTAATTAATACTCTTTCATGCACATGCAGTGGTCAATTACTTTCCGGCTAGTAAAAATTACTTGCAAATAACTCAGCCAAGTTCTATTTTTTCTCCAGATTCGAAATGCTTTCTCTCTAGGTATGACTGCAGTTTTATACGTCTGATTAAGCCGCGTTTTATAACGTAGCTTAAACAAAGACTTGTTTGTTGGTATGAAAGTATTAATGCCTTTACTTTATAATATTTTTCACCAGTTTTGCCATAGCTTTGTCATCACTGCCTTGGAAATACAGTTTCTAATTAAATCGATAAGTTCTGCCTAACATGACTTCCTATAAATAAAAAGATTGCTTGTTAGTGAAATTTTAAAAAGTTTATAGAACACAAAGAGGCGAAAAGGTCTGGACACCTTTTTCGGCCTCTGGACACGAGTCCGATTTTAAGCTTAGTAGAACCAAATATTTGTCTCTTGAGTGGAATTTAACAAAAAAATATAATTTTTGTACCACAAGAGGCAAGTCCACCAGTATTTTGAACTGTGGAAAGGTATTGGGTTCTTGTACATACAAATTTAGGAACATAAGAAAGTTATCCCCGGAGATGTGAATTTTACAATCTAATCTCAAACATACGTTTTATATGTTTTGTTAAAACAAGTTTGTTTCTTAAGTCTTTTGTTTTGAACTAAAGCAAATTCTATGTGTCAAAAAAAAACTATAACAAAATGAATATTGTAGTGATTTCAATAACATTTAAGACAGGATCTAACCCCTTTCATGCAATAAGCAATTTCTTTAGCAATAATTAAAAAAAATTGGTCGTCTGGCCTAACGATTAAGAATAAGATTCGGAAATTTTTATTGCAATTAATTTTAAAAGTTACTAAAACAGAAAATTTTAAAAAAGTTTGTTACTTAAGTCTTTTGTTTTTAATTAAAATAATGTTTAAAAATATTATTACAAAAGTCTCAAATTATACTGGTGGGGGTGACAATCAGATCTAAAACAATTTCATATATGTTTTTTATATCTTATAAACAAGTTTGTTTCTTAAGTCTTTTGGTTCAAAATAAAGTAAATGTTACAATATAAGTTGTCCGTCTTTTTGAATATCTTTCCCATCACCTGCTTCTTCATAAAAGACAATATATATTTAACTAATTTCAATTATATTTAACTAATTCCAATTGCCATCTTTCAATGATTCCCAAACTAATGATCCTTTCTAAAAACTCTAGCAGTCATCATTAAAAAAACTCCCATTTCTATTTCGAGTTCATTAATGTGCACAACTAAAATACTCAGAAAAGGTGCACATTTTCTCGTTTCTAGCTCTCTTTTGTTTTATGAATGGTTCCTACCTTAAAGATTTTAAATCATTATCAATAACTTTATGGCTTTATTTATCAACATCCTACTCACATTCTTTCCTCAGCTTAAATCTTTCGCCTTATGATGACGCAATTTATTTCATTTTTTTGTTCTTTCCCTTTCTATAATCATCACTCGATGCTTACATTTAAAAATCATTAGAAAAAACTACACTTTTTTTTGTTGCTATGTATATTTCGTTAACAAATCATTTTATAAAATATCATTTTTCATAACTGACATTTTGACAGATGAAATACATAACTATAAGGTTTTTTTCTACTTTTCTCCTTCTTAATGTTGCCTCCTCGCCAACAATTGGCGAAAAAGTAATAAATATATAAATAAAATAAATGGAAAAACAAAAACTATGAAATAAACAAATAATGCATTTTAAGTAGCTTGAGCATATGCATAAGTATTTAAATGTCTAGCATGGGACTGCGTTCGAAAAACTGTTTAAAACTTTAAATATACCAATTTCGATTTTTTATTTTCGATATAGACAAATTTTTAATAAAAATAAAAATCTCTACAAAATTTGTCGATAAAAATATTTTCCTGTGAAAATTTTCGATGAAAATATTCTAAAGAAAAAATTTGATAGACAAATTTTTCTATAGAAAAATATTCGACAGGAATATTTTTCTATAGAAAAATTTTCGATAGAAATATTTTCCAATAGAAAAATTTTTCTATAGAAAAATTTTCGATAGAAATATTCTTCTATAGAAAAATTTTCGTTGAAAATATTTTTCTATAGAAAAATGTTCGTTAAAAATATTTTTCTATAGAAAAATTTTCGTTAAAAATATTTTTCTATAGAAAAATTTTCGTTAAAAATATTTTTCTATAGAAAAATTTTCGATAGAAATATTTTTCTATACATAAATTTGCGATAAAAATATTTTTCTATAGAAAAATTTTCGTTAAAAATATTTTTCTATAGAAAAATTTTCGTTAAAAATATTTTTCTATAGAAAAATTTTCGATAGAAATATTTTTCTATAGGAAAATTTTTGATAGAAATATTTTCGATGGAAATATTTTTCTATAGAAAAATTTTCGTTAAAAATATTTTTCTATAGAAAAATTTTTGTTAAAAATATTTTTCTGTAGAAAAATTTTCGTTAAAAATATTTTTCTATGGAAAAATTTTCGTTAAAGATATTTTTCTATAGAAGAATTTTAGTTAAAAATATGTTTCTATGGAAAAATTTTCGTTAAAAATATTTTTCTAAAAAAAAATTTTTGTTAAAAATATTTTTCTATAAAATTTTTTGATTAAAAATTTTTTTATGAAAAATTTTTTTATAGAAAAATTTTCATTAAAAAAATTGTTTATAGAAAACTTTTTGATAAAAAAATGTTCTGTTCTCATTGTGCCCACCTCCGGTATTAACTATCTTTGGTATTTTTAAATAAAAGACTTAAGAAACAAACTTGGTTTTATTGTAAAAATTTAATTTTAGTAAAAAATTATACAATTTTTTATATGAAAAAAAAGTTTTCTGTATCAGTTTTAAACATTTGCGCAACATTAAAATAACTAAATTTCTTTTTAAAAACTTTTTCTTCCTCAATCCTAACATTTGTATAATATTGCCTTTAAAAGGCGCAAAAAAGTAGGTAAAGTTTTTCTTGGTTTCATTAGGACGATAACATGGGAGCGATGAAAAATTAACATACAAAAACAAACTACAACACCAGATAAAGTAACTAATGTTTTTGAGAATCACATACATCATTTAAGGTAATTTTTCAAAAAAATATGTTAAATAAAATTATTAAGCGAAGAAAAATCCCAGCAAGTATAGAAGCCTGCCTGTCTATACAGTAAGCGCTAGGAAATGATAAATGAAATTAGTTAAGTTTTAAAGAGTAATTTTTTTAGACTTGAAGAGAAAACCTCTAAAGTTTGCTTTGAAAATCCCACGAAAAGCCACATGATTTTCAAGATTTAAACTAAAACAGCATTAATTAACATATGAAGAGTTGTTACAGTGCGTATTGTGTTGTTTTTTTTTCTTCTAAAATCCCTTGTTATGTCTGTGTTAAAGTGTCATCTGAAGCCAACATCTTGTTTCAATAAAGTCCTGACTCTCCTTTGTACTAATTACTCATAGAACGATTGAAGCTTATTTAAAGACAAGATGAACATTTCTTGTTTTACTTTCAGCAGCTAACACGCATAGTTAGTCCTTAAGCTTTTCTCGTCTTACACAAAACAACTACTTCTTAGAAAATTACAAATGATTAGGTGAAAAATTTTGACGCTTAAGCCGAAAAGTGAAAAAAAAAGTTATAAATAACATAAAAAAATGGTTTAACTTTCATGATTCTACTGCTTTTGTCTTTTGAAGGTAAGGTAATCTAAAAGGTACGCTTGCCTGTTGTTATGCTAACTTTTCATACAGGTTAGCCTTTTCTAAGCTACCACCTTCAAAATGTGAAAAAACATAGCTTCAATATTAACATCAGCATCTTCTATGATTCGATATTAGCCGAAGCTGTTGCTTGTTGCATCTTCATACAAGTGCCTTTCATGAATAAGAATTAATTTCTTGTTTGTGCTAAGTAAATAAATCATTACTTGTTTTATATACTTAAGAAACCAACATAGGAAAAAGCTTTAGAAATGCTTAAAAACTGAACTAGGTAAGATATTTGAAATAAGTTGTGATATAAATGGCTTAAGTATTTTTTTTTCAGAAGTTCCAAAAAATAAAATCCTTAAGTGGAGGAAAAAGTTTCAGTTTTCTCCTGTTCCTAAATATATGTAAATTTTAAAATAAATTCTTATGATTTGTTTTAGTTTTGAAAACTACATTTAAAAGATTGTAATTTAAGATTTTTGAAATGGGCTATTGAATTAGAAATTAGTATTTTGAAATTTATCTTGAGGCTTCACTATGAGTGAAGAAAAAAAATGAAGAAATTTTTAAAAATTCTTTATTAAAATATAAAAATTATGAAAAAAATTCGCTATTGAAAATTTGAAGCCTAATTTCTAAACAAATTATAACAGGTCAAAAAGCAACTATAAGCAAAAAAGACAAAATTGAATTCATAAAACGAACAATAGCTTATCACAATGTTATAACCAGTGACAAGAACAACGAGAACATAACAAAATAATCGTATGCCGTTTTGTATGCTTTTAACTAAAATTGGTATTTTTTAAAATGTTCCAAAAGAGTTTATATATTTGTTAAAAAATTTTCTATAAAAATGTTTTTATCCAAAACTTCTATAGAAAATTTTTTGGTCAAAAATTTCTATAGAAATTTTTTTTGTCAAATATTTTTCTAAAGAAAATTTTTTAATAAAAATTTTTCTAAAGAGAATTTTTTAATAAAAATTTTTCTAAAGAAAATTTTTTAATAAAAATTTTTCTGTAGAAATTTTTCTAAAGAAATTTTTTTTACCAAAAATTTTTCTGTTCTACAATTTTTTTTAAATGGTTCTATATAAAGTTTTTTTATCAAATTTTTTTTGCAGAAAACTATTTTGTAAAAAATTTTCGTATAGAAAATTTTCTTAACAAACATTTTTCTATAGAAATTTTTTTTATCAAAAATTTTACTATATACATAGATTTTTTTAATAATGATTATTCATAAAAATTTGTTCTATAGAAAATTTGTCCATCAAATTTTTTCTGTAGAAAACATTTTCCTAAAATATATAGAAAATTTTCTTACCAAAAATTTTTCTGTAGAAATTTTTGCTAAGAAAATTTTTCTATAGAAAATTTTTCTATAGAAACTTTTTTATAAAAAATTTTTCTATAGAACAAATTTTATGTAAATTTTTTTTTTTATCTAAAATTTTTCTAAAAAAATTTTTATTACAAAAAATTTTTTTATTCAAAATTTTTGATCAAAAACTTTATCCTCGAAAATTTTTGTAAAAAAAAATTTTTATAGAACATTTTTCTATAAAAAATTTTTCTGTAAAAAATATTTTTATCAAAAATTGTTCTATAGAAAGTTTTTTTTAATTTTTTTTATCAAAAAATTTTCTATAGAAAATTTTTTATCTAAAAATTTTTCTATAGAAAATTTTTTTTTTAAATTTTTTGTAGAAATTTGTTTTATCAAAAATATTTCTATAGAAAATATCTCTGTATAAATATTTTTTTATTAAGAGTTTTTCTAAAGAAAAATATTTTTATTAAAAATTTTTCTGTAGAAAATATTTTTTTATAAAAAATGTTTCTATAGAACAAATTTTATTTAAAATTTTTTTTATGTAAAATTTTTCTATAAAAAATTTTTATACAAAAAATTTTTCTATTCAAAATTTTTTATCCAAAAATTTCCATTGAAAATTTTTGTAAAAAAATTTTTTATAAAACATTTTTCTATAAAAAAGGTTTCTGTGGAAAATATTTTTATCAAAAATTGTTTTATAGAATGTGTTTTTTTAATCAAACATTTTTCTATAGAAATTTTTACCAAAAATGGAAAATAAAGAACTTTTTTTGTTTTATAAAAAATGATCAATTGAAAATTTTTTTATATAAATTGTTTTATAAACAAATTTTTCTATAGAAAATTTTTTATCAAAAATTTTTTTGTAGAAATTGATTTTATCAAAAATATTTCTATAGAAAATATTTCTGTATAAATATTTTTTTATTAAAAATTTTTCTAAAGAAAAATATTTTTATCGAAAATTTTTCCAAAGAAAAATATTTTTATCGAAAATTTTTCCAAAGAAAAATATTTTTATCGAAAATTTTTCTATAGAAAAATATTTTTATCGAAAATTTTTCTATAGAAAAATATTTTTTTATAAAAAATTTTTTATAAAACAAATTTTATTTAATTTTTTTTTTACAAAAAATTTTTCAATATAAAATTAAGTTAAAAAAATTTTCAATAGAACATTTTTCTATAAAAAATTTTTCTATAGGAAATATTTTTATCAAAAACTGTATAAAACAAAAAATTTCCAAAATGCTCTATAGAAAATTTTTTTATCAAAAATTTTTCAAAAGTTTTTTGATGAAAAAAAATAGTTTTTTTTTAAATTAAAAAAAAATGGTCTAGTCTACTAAATTTTTTTTACAAAATTATTTATTAAAGCAAAAAATGTTTGTGGGGACATGATAATGGTTGGTTGGGCCGTCATCTTTAGGAGAAGTATCCCTACTTTTAGACAGAACGAAAACATTGCATTATTTCCTTCTTTATACACAATCATTACGAACTATGTTTGTAAATAAATAGAAAGGGCTCAAATTATAGACCAACATAATTCGTAATGAGTGTGTTTGTTTCCTAGATTGTTTTCATGAAGAATACTGCGGTTTAGTTGAGACAATACCATAGGCGGTAAGCGTAAAAGCATTAATACGCTTTGGAAGTAAAATCAATGAAATTGCCTTAGAACTTCAGAAATCCAAAATAATATATTAAATTCCTTCTCACAGTGTATTTCTGATTTTCTTCAAGTTGGTACTCTTCAAAAGCTTCAAGATTGCTTTTGTGTATTTTATGATTTTTTTTAACTGCTTAATATAACAACAGCTTCAACAGCAACAAAAACAATAATAAAGCTTTGCATGGAAACTAACATACGAACGAACTGTAGGTAACTATATGAAAAATTATGACGACAACAATTTGTTTCAAGGACACACGACACTTGAAACCATTCAACACAGAATGTATACAACATCAGCAACAAAAATGAAAAAGAGCTAAAACAACAATAACACAAAATACAAGAAAAGTAATAAAAAATTAATAGTACTAAAAGAGAGCTTTAGCTTTGTCAGCGGTAAATGTGGTAGGGCTTGAAATTTGGATGGCCATAAAAGGCCAAAGATATGGCAATTCAAAGTGAAAAATTTTTTATAGAAACATTTTTGTAGTGAAAAATTCTATAGAATAATTTTTTTTAGTGAAAATTTTTCCACAAAAAAATTTTTTTTGTAAACAATTTTCTATAGAAAAATTTTGTATAGAAAAATTTTTATAGTGAAAAATTTTCTAAAGAAAAATTTTTATACCAAAAAATTTTCTAAAGAAAAACTTTTATAGTGAAAAATTTTCTATAGAAAAATTTTTATAGTGAAAAATTTTCTATAGAAAAATTTTTATAGTGAAAAATTTTCTATAGAAAAATTTTTATAGTGAAAAATTTTCTATAGAAAAATTTTTATAGTGAAAAATTTTCTATAGAAAAATTTTTATAGTGAAAAAGTTTCTATAGAAAATTTTTATAGTAAAAAATTTTCTATAGAAAAATTTTTATAGTGAAAAATTTTCTATAGAAAAATTTTTATAGTGAAAAATTTTCTATAGAAAAATTTTTATAGTGAAAAATTTTCTATAGAAAAATTTTTATAGTGAAAAATTTTCTATAGAAAAATTTTTATAATGAAAAATTTTCTATAGAAAAATTTGTATAGTGAAAAATTTTCTATAGAAAAATTTTTATAGTGAAAAATTTTCTATAGAAAAATTTTTATAGTGAAAAATTTTCTATAGAAAAATTTTTATAGTGAAAAATTTTCTATAGAAAAATTTTCTATAGAAAAATTTTTATAGTGAAAAATTTTCTATAGAAAAATTTTAATAGTGAAAAATTTTCTATAGAAAAATTTTTATAGTGAAAAATTTTCTATAGAAAAATTTTTATAGTGAAAAATTTTCTATAGAAAAATTTTTATAGTGAAAAATTTTCTATAGAAAAATTTTTATAGTGAAAAATTTTCTATAGAAAAATTTTTATAGTGAAAAATTTTCTATAAAAATATTTTTATAGTGAAAAATTTTCTGTAGAAAAATTTTTATGGTGAAAATTTTCTATAGAAAAATTTTTATGGTGAAAAATTTTCTATAGAAACATTTTTATTGTGAAAAATTTTCTATAGAAACATTTTTATTGTGAAAAATTTTTTATAGAAAAATTTTTATGGTGAAAAATTTTTATAGTGAAAAATTTTCTATACACAAATTTTGTATAGAAAAATTTTTTTAATAAAAAATTATCTATATTAAAATTTTTCTATAAAAAAATTTTTTGCAATGAAAAATTTTCCACGGAAATATTTTTGTAGTGAATAATTTCCATAGAAAAATTTTTGTAGTGAAAAATTTTTCAAGAAAAATGTTTATATCAAAAGATTTCCTTCAAAAATATTTTTGTGATGAACAATTTTTCATAGAGAATTTTTTTTGGTGAACAACTGTCTATAGAAAAATTTTGTACAGAATAATTTATATAGTGAAAAATCTTCTATAGAAACATTTTTATAGTAAAAACTTTATGTAGAAAATTTTTTAAAGTGAAACATTTTTTAAAGAAAAATTTTTATTGTGAAAAATTTTTTATAGAAAAAATTTTCTGGTCAAAGATTTTCTATAGGAAAATTTTTCTAGTGATAAATTTTCTATATTAGTAAACAATTTTCTATAAAAAAATGTATGAAGTGAAAAATTGTCTTTAGAAAAACTTTGAGAGTAAAAAAATTTTCTATAGAAATATTTTAATAGTGAAAATTTTTTATAGTGAAACATTTTCTATATAAAAATGTTTTAACTAAAAAATTTCTATAGAATATTTGGTCAAGGCTCAAATTTTGTTGTTGTGTTTCTTTCAACGATTTTATTAAAGCCATTCCCAAAATAGGATAAAATCAATGGAACGACTTGTGTTGAAAATCATTTATTTTTGAAAAAAATAAAAAAAAATCGTATCGTATTTTAAATCTTGGATGTTTTTGTACTTTGGGGGTCATAATACATCGAAATTAAATAGTTAGACTTCTAGGTAATTTCCAGTGTAATTTATTATCGTTGAACTTTTTGCAAAATAAATTATTTTGAAACCCCCTAAGGTATGCTACACAATATTTGCTTAAAAGTCTGAGTTGTCGGTTGATATCGAATGTGACGATTTGAATCTTGATTGAAAGAAAAACAGTATTGAAAACCCAAAATCAGGCCCTGCGATTGCATTTATTCCCTTTTCGACTTGTTTATAAACGTTTGACGTTTTGTGTATGACTACGCCATGTTTGCATTTCATAGTTGTACATTTTTACACTTTTATTGTATTGGGATCTTCTTCTCATTGTGTGTCTGTCCTTCCTTTATTTTTTTTTTTGAATTTTGTTTTTATTGCTTTTTTCTTTAATTTTTATTTTAGTAATTTTATTGTTGCTAAAGTTTCTTGTGTCGTTTGTTGTTCCTGTCTTCTAAATGTTGTTGTGGTTCGCAAAAGGTTTTGGCATCATGCATAAAAGTGCTAAAGTTAAAGAAAACACATAACACTTGTTTGGAGCCAGTGTTAGGGCTGCCTGTTTTTGTAATTGTTGGACCAGGGATGAGAAATTAGGATATTCAGGTTTATTTTTAAGGAATAGAATATAAACCTATTAATTAGAATTACTTTCGAAATATTTTAATTTTCTATATTTTATACCGAAAGAGGGGTTTCTTCAAAAGAAAGCACCTTTTTTCAGTAGAATGTTCTACACAGAATCTTTTCTTTAATAGATGTAAACCTTTAAGTTTTTACTCAATCACTTAAGGACAATTGTCCCTTTTTTAAACAAAATTTGTTTTCTAATTGTACATCTCTGATATATTTACAAAAAAGAGTGAAATATTCACATTAAAAAAAATTAGTGTCTCAAGAATAGTTTGTTTTCTTTTAAGTTTTTTTTTTCTTAGCTCAAATAAAACTTGAGAGTCATCAACTTAAAACTCTAGACAATCCTTATTCATTTCATTTCAAATCTTTACAGTCTTTTCTTTGCATAGACATCAGGCTTTAGTCATTTTTTCAGTTGTTTGTAAATGGGATTTTGTTTGGTTAGTTGATTTTTTGAATAGTTTATTTAATTTTTTCCTCAACTTGAAAACTTCTTCTTCTAGCCTCAGCATGCTTGTGAACTGCTTTCATATTTTGTCTTCCATTTTTTGCTTTTTTTTGCTCTTCAGGTGTGAATGGCTAAAAAACACACATACAAAGTCTTTTTTGTTTATTTTATGCTTAACTTTTTTTTTTTATAAAGTTTTAAAAAATAAAGATGTTTACCGCTTCGACAGTATTAGTGGTGTTCTTTATGTTGTTATTATTGTTGATGATGTTTTTGCTCTTGCTGCTGTTGTTGTTATTGTTGCTATTGCTGTCGTTTTCATCTTCATTGTCGTCGTCATGCACATGTAATAAAAACAACAAAAATATCGTAATAGCCAACGCCATCTTGCATATTTATAAGTTGTATGGACATAGAGCTTATACAAAAAAAAATAAATAAAAAAAGAAGAAGACAAGAGTCTACAACAAACATAACAATCACAACAACATTGAAATCATAATAAATATATGTATGTGCTTAATAATGTATAATAAAAGTATAACTTTAGTTAAGATCTGCAGATGAAATAGTTCTAAGCCAAAAAGGTTTGTGTCCTAAGTCTTTCGTTTTTATTATTTTAAGACCATGACTAAAACTTTGAATTTACTTGAAGATATTGTTTGATTTTGGTTGTAGATTATTAAAAATAAGCTAGATTGTTAGATATTGATTAAGTGATTTATTGGTTCACTTGAACATCAAAAAATAATATTAAGTTTCAAAAATTATAGCTCCCATTTCGGCACTTCTTATTCAAAGTTGTGGCCTTTCAAGGTCATATTCTCAAGCAGTCTTTATACAGGTCTTTTTATAGTTTTTATTGGATCGCATTGAACCCTGTCATAAATACATACATCTATAAATCCCTAATTTACAATAACAAAATGATGGAGACTGTTAATGTTAGACCTAGCACAATAACACAAATTGGATCGAAAGTTTTTTTTATCGTTTTTATATTATCAAAAATTTAATATTGTTTATATGCGAAAATAAAAAACTTAAGAATCATACTTGATTTACACGAAAAAATTTTCATCATAACCAATTGTTACCAAGATTAGAATAAAAACGGACTCAATAATGTAAGAGGATGTCCGAAACTTTGATGCAATGACCAAGGAGAAGAAACTATCTCAAAGCTTGGTCTACGATATTGAATAATAGAGCACAAGATCAAAGCATATGGAATTCTAAAACATGCTCGGCCTATGACCTTTATAGGTTGTTAATACAGGTCATTTAAGTAAGTAAATAAAATATATAGTATAATTTTGTTTCCTGAAGAGATGGCTTAACCAACCATCGAAACGCGTCGAGGAATTTGGTTTCTCCGCAAACATTTTTTGGCTTTTATCAATAAATTGGTCTGTTACATTAATAAATGTAACAGATTCGAGATCAAATGCGAATACTCTTCTTTTTGAAGTATAATTTTGCTACTTAAAATTTAATGTTTTTAAAGTATTTAATATTTTAGGGATGCCTACATACAAACTAGAAAACAGACAAATCTCAAAGAAATTTTTCTACAAAGATTTTTTTTAAATTTACCATAAGAAGTTTTTATAACGAAAACTTTTCTATAGAAAAAATATTTTATAATGAAAAATTTTCTATAGAAAAAATATTTTAAGGATAAAATTTTTATAAGGAACATTTTTCTATAGAAGAAAATTTTTATGAGAAAAAAATTTCTTAGAAAAAAATTTTTATAATGAAAAATTTTCTATAGGAGAAAATGTTTATAACGATATATTTTCTATAGAAGAAAAGTTTTATAACGCAAAAATTTTTATAGCAAAATTTGTATAAAACAAAAATTTCTATGGAAAAAAATCTTTAAAAAATAATTTTTTTATAGAAGAAAATTTTTGTTACGAAAAATATTCTATTGCAGAATGTTTTTAAAACTAATAATTTACAAAAGAAGAAAATTCTTAAATGAAATATTTTCTATAAAGAAAATGTTTATAACAAAAATTATCTATCGAAGAAATGTTTTCAACGAAAAATTTTCTATCGAACAAAATTTTTATAAGAATAAATTTTCTATAGAAGAGTATTTTTAAAAGGAATAATTTTCTATAGAAGACAATTTTTATAACAAAAAATATTCCTTATAAAAAATTTTTATAGCTAAAAATGTTCTATAGAAGAAAATTTCAAATATGAAAAATTTTCTACAGCTGAAAATTTTTATGACAAAAAATTTTTTATAGAAGAAAATTGTTAAAACGAAAAATGTTCTGTAGAAGAAAATTTATATAATGAAAATTTTTCTACAAAGATTTTTTTTAAGAAATTTTCCATAAGAAGTTTGTATAATGAAAACTTTTCTATAGAAGAATTTTTTTATTTTTTATAATAAAAAATTTTCTAAAATTTTTATAAGGAAAGATTTTCTATAGAAAAAAATTTTGTGAAAAAAAATTTTCTATAGAAGAAAATTTTTATAAGGAACAATTTTCTATAGAAGAAAATTTTTATAAGGAAAAATTTTCTATAGAAGAAAATTTTTATAATGAAAACTTTTCTATAGAAGAAAACTTTTATAACGAAAAATTTTCTATAGCAAACATTTGTAAAAAAAATTTCTATAGAAGAAAATTTGTATAACGAAAGATATTCTATAGCAGAAAATTTTTAAATGAAAAATTCTCTTAAATGAAATATTTGCTATCAAAGAAAATTTTTTCAACGAAATATTTTTTATAGAACAAAATTTTTATAAGGAAAAATTTTCTATAAAACAACATTTTTACAAGGACAAAATTTTTATAGAAGAAAATTTTTAAAAGGAAAAATTTTCTATAGCAAAAAAATTTTCTAATAAAAAATTTTTCATAGAAAAACATTTTTATAACAAAAAATTTTCTATAGAAAAAAAAATTTTATAAAAGAAAAATTTTATAGCGAAAAATTTTCTATAGAAGAAAATTTTTTTAACCAACAATTTCTTACTGAATGCAATTTTTATAACGAAAGTTTCATATAGAAAAAATATTTGTAACTAAAAATTTTCAATAGAAGAATATTTTGATAGGGAAGATTTTTATTAATGAAAAATTTTCTTTAGAAGAAAAGTTTTATAACGAAAAATTTTAAATAAAAGAAGAAGATAGAAAAGTAGTTTCCTTATTTAAAAATATCCTAGACTGGATGAAAGCAAAATATATAATCTTATCTCTTTAAGTTCTCATGTACTTAAATAAGTTTTCTATTTGACGTTTGCTTCTTAAGTCTTTCGTTTCTATAAAAATATACTTTTCATGTTTTTTTCCTAACTCCTTTATTTATACCAAAGAAAACGAAATAATACATTTTACTTTATTTAAGTACAAAATACTACCTTGAGTTATATAGTTACAATATAAAACGATGTTTCGTTTAATAACTCATAAGAGGTTTTAGTATTTTCTTACTGTTTTAAGAGATACAGATCAAATCACTAACAAGTAAGCCTTACAAATAGTGAGTTTAGGTCGATAATTAACCAAGAACCATCAGCAAACAAGAATTGATATATCATACAAACAATTCTTAAAGGAAAAATTGAAAAATGGTCCGCAATTGGTAAATCAAATCTCTGAAAGTAAATTTGACCGAAAGTAAAAAATCTGATCTCTTTACTAACGCATCTTAATAAATTAGTTTTCTATTTGATGTTTGCTTCTTAAGTCTTTTGTTTCTACGAAAATATTTTATTCTTGTATATTTCCTAACTCTTTTGTATACACCAAAGAAAACTTTAGCTTATATCATATATTTCACTTCATTTAACTACAAAATAGTACCTTGAGTTATGAAATTTCAATATGAAACGATGTTTCTTGATTTTATTAGCCTCATCTTGTCACACAAGTCATGTATATAAAAAGCCTTAAATTAACATTAAATGCCAGCTGTGGAAAAAAACAAAATCTTGATATAAAAGAGTTGATGAAGAAAGAAAAAAGACTGTTTTTTGATTTTATCCCACAAGAAGTGCAACATTTAGCATATATTTTATTAACTCAACTCAAGAGGCAGCAACAAAGTCACTTTATTTAACACGAAAAAATGCACTTTAAACGGGTATTTGTCAATTTACTCACACTCTTTCGATCTTAACAAAATAATAATTTTATAAATTTATGTGACAAGTTACAAGGCATTAAGATACACACTTACTTAATCTTATTGTATTTCATTTAAAAATTGACGCCATAAAGTTTTTTTTGTAATGAAAAAAAAGCTTAATTAAAAGCAAGGAATATATATTCGAGTATATTTAATTATCTTGGTTTTACCTTAATTCCTGATAGGGATTTTTTTCTCTTGTCCTTAATATTTATACAATTTAAAACGTGATTTAAATCTTAAGTTTAATTTTTAATTTGTTTGATACTTTTGTTTAGAAAGTTAACCTTTTGCAGTTTTATTAACATTTAATTTCATTTCATGCAGTTCCCATCATCATTCAACATCAAAACTTTTATTGCTTTAAATCTTAAGGCCAATGTTATAGATTTTTCTGGATATTGGCAGATCTTTTTTTTATTATTTTTAATAATCAGTTGTAAAGCTACAAACACCCAGCATTTGAAGTTAATATTATATTACAGACAAGAATAATTTCACGCTTCCTATATTAATGGTCAAAACATTTGCCATAAAAATGGCCAATAGAAAAAATAATAGTGCCAGAATATCTGTAAGAAACTGTGTTTTTAACTTTAAAAGCTGTGATTTTTATTTTTATTTAGAACACGATTAGATCAGTTGAAAAAAAGAAATAATATCAGCAAGAAGTAAAGAAATAACATGTTAGACATTCAACACCCAGCCACCCACAAAACACGACATTAAATGCCCTAAAACATTAAAAAGGAACAAATTGCTCTAAGAGTATTTGATTTCTTTTCATTTTGGTTAAAAAACATTTATTTATAGTTTCTTTTTTATTGTTTTGCGCTTAAGGCTATTTGCTATAATAAAAAAAATTATAATGAAAAAATATCAAAAAAAAAAGAAAAAAATTTTAAAGATTTTTAATTGATTTCTTCTTTAGCTATAAAAGTTATTTTGATGTTGTTAAAAGTTTATAAAATTTTTTCGTGTTTATCTGCAACATTGTTGCCGGCTCATACCTCTTCTTTTCACACAAAGTAACAAATATCTTATAATTGCTGGAGTCTGTTTGTGGGTTATTTTAGAGTTTAACTAAATATTTGCATTGTTTCACGTAAATTGTTTGGTTTTCTTCGTTTTTTTTGCAAGACAAAAATGTAGACATCATAATAATTATAAAATAATTATGACAAGACAACATTCTTGAGGTATGTACTTAAGGAAATTGTACAATGTTAAGAAGAAACATCCTATATGATAAAATATTTGATCTTTATCCAGTCAAATCAATTATTATTATGACTTATATTATAAAATACAATCCTACAAGTTAGTTTAACATGCCACAAAATGCTTTAGTAAATCAAACCCGGCTTTTTGATACTCTAAGCTACTTATATCAAATATGGAACAACAACTTTAGAGCTCTTTCTTAGATCTTATTGACATCTTTTTAAATACATCTATATCATTTTCGATAAAGAAGCTGATGGGAGCTGGGATCAAAGGTCCTTTGAGCAAAGGAGCACAGCATTTTGCTAACAAGTTTTAGGTGGATGATCCAAACTTTAATTTTACACAGAGTTTCCGCATTTTCAACTGTACTGTCCACGCCAATTCTCTTTTACCTGAGGATTTGTGGACTCATTCTGTTAATGTAACACAAGTAACACATCAACAACAACAAATAGGATCGATATTTTTTTGATAATTTTAAATATTATCAGAAACTAGATATATTTTCTTTGTGAAAACAAAAGACTTAGAAAACAAACTCGATTTATACGAAATGATTTTCATTATAATCAATGATTTGTGATTATTAGATAAACTTTACTTCAATAATTTAAATGGTTCTTTGGTCCTTTCTTACTCTTTTTAGAGATACAGATCTAGTTACCAATAATAATGTCTTAAAAATAGTCAAGTAAGATCGACAATTAACCAAAAACTATCATCAAACATGAATTGACGTATCATACAAATAATACCTAACAGAAAATTTGAAATTTGTAAGAGGTTGAAAAGTACTTTTCTTAATAAAAGTTATCCCCGACTGGATGAAAGTAAAAAATCTGATCTCCTAAAGTACTTATGTCAAATAAGGACCAATATATATATTAAAATATTTTTTTTTAAATAAATTTATGGCATTTCCGGTGAAGATACTGATTGAAGCTGGGATCAAACTATAAACAAAATATGACAGCATTATTCTAACAAGTTCCAATTGGATCATCCAAACTTTAACATCATACAGAATCCCCACAGTTCCAATAGTACTGCTCATCCGACTTATCTTAAACTATTAATATCAAAATGATAAAACTTAAAATCTCAAGGATTTTATAACATCAACAAATAGGATCGATATTTTTTTGATCGTTTTAGTTATTATCAAAAACTTGATTTATTTTCTTAGCAACAACAAAAGACTTAGGAAGCAAACTTTATTTACACGAAATGATGATAAATATAAAAATAAACTAGATATGGAATTCATTTTGATTTTGATCAATTGGTTCTTTAGTCCTTTCTAAACAATAATTGACAAACAATTCTAAAGCAAAAATTAAAAAAAGGCCTAAAAGAGGTAGAAAAGTACATTTCTTATTAAAAGTTATTCTGGATTGGATAAAAGTAAAAATCTGATATCTTTACGATCCCATGTACTTAGATATGTTTTCTATTTAAAGTTCTTTAGTCTTTTAAAACAAAAATTAAAAAAGGACTGAAAGAAATAGAAAAGTACTTTTCTTATTGAAAGTTATTTTGGACTGGATGAAAGCAAAAATCTGATAACTCTACGATTGCATGTACTTAAATATATTTTCGATTTAATGTTTGTTTCTTAAGTCTTTTGTTTCTATAGAAAAGAAAACCTCAGTTCATTTAATTTAACAACAAAATAGCCATGAATTATGAAGTAAAAATATATAACAATGTTTCGTTTAATAACTCAAATTTGGCTTTTGTCGTTTCTCACTATTTTGGAGATACTGGTGAAGTCGCCGATAAAAATGTCTTAAGAATAATGAAGTAAAATTGACATTTAACCAAGAACCATCATCAGACAAGAATTGACGTCTCATACAAAAAACAGAAAATTTTAAATTTGTAGTAGGTACAAAAGTACTTTCCTTATTAAAAATTTTCCTAGACTGGATGAATGTAAAAAAACTGATCTTTTTAAGTACACAAGAGTGTTCCGAATGAAATATATTAATAGGCAAAACTTATCCATAGTCCCAAAAATATTTTTATAGAAATGTCAGAAAATATTATTTGAACACTGATTAAATTTTAATTATTATTACAATCAAAATGGATAAAAAAAAAGCATTTAAGAAATTCCAAATGGCCTTAAAAAAATTACAAAAATTTGAGAGTTGGTCCTCGAACTGCTTTATATGCCATAAACAGTATAAGAAGACCTGAGCATTGAAAGAAAATCTGAATCAGGAAGTAGAAAAGTTCCGAGAAATATTGGTAGGGCAAAAGAAGTTGGTCAACTTTTTCGAAAAACGCCTAACACTTCGATCTGAAAAGCTGTTCGTATGGTGAAACTAAGAAGCAAAAAGACGAATAGAAAAATTGAAGACAAATTTAAAAAAATACACCTGTTTTATGAAGAATGAAGAAACATAAGTGCTGGCAGACTTTTCTCAGCTTCGCGGCTAATGAACGAAGCAATGCCCAAAAAGAGTTCCAGACCACGAAACAAACAAAATTTCTATGAAGCTAAGCATTCCGTGCATCAGACACCACAAATACAGAAATTTATATAACGGAGTACCTACAAAAATTGCTTATTTATTTTTTTGAGACAACACCGAGTGCCTACTTATTTTTGGCCCCATCTGGCATCATATCACTATGGAAAACGAGCATTTGAGTGGTATTTAAAAAATAATTTAATTTTTGTAACACGAGAGGCAAATTTACTCCAAATGTCCAGAAATTCGGCCTGTGAAAAGGTACTGGGCTCTTGTTAAAAGTAAACTGAAGAACACTGGAAAGTTGTCTAAGCTTATATCTGATTTATAGAGTAGGTGAACAACCTATTCCAAAAACGTGCCAGAAGCAATTGTTAAGTTTTCAAAATAAAGAGTTCAAAAAAGTCAATAATTTTTTAAATACCGAACAATAAAGCAACATTTTAATGTTCAATGAGTTTAAGTTTGGATATTTTAAAAAGTTCTTACATACACGTCATGACGGAAACAAATAAGAATTCTTCAGGTATTGGTAATGACAGAAGACTGTGAGAAGGTTTCATTACTATACAGGGCCGTAGTAGAAGCACGCGAGTGTCTAGAACATTTTGGAATATTATATCTCAGCTATTTTCCTACTTCGAAGAATCACAAAAACAATATCAATATTATCCCTACTTTGTCATAGGCCTTCTGAAGGTTATTTTCCAAAAAAAGTTGTTATAGTAATAAATACGTAATATACTTAAATAATACTAATTTTTATTTTGTATGCTTTATATAATTACAACTCTTCTATTATAGACCTTTTAATAGTTTATTTTAAATCTTTCATCGTGGGGTTAACTTAATGAATTCTTTAACTGCATTAACTTGTATAAACAAATCTTAAATCGTAGGGTTCACATATTTAAATCTTCAATTCTATGAAGATACTTCAATGGTAAGTATACGTTTAGTCTGAACTTCATATGGACCTTCAATTGTATGTCCATATGTTGACGAGTATTTAATCGATTTGGCTATGTAAAGTCAAATCCTTAACTGAATATTTTTATATGATCCAATCACCAATTGTAGGTATAAAAATCCTCAATTAAATCTTAAACTTTGTATCCTCATACGGTCAGATATTAAATTATTTTATTTATTAAAACTAAAGACTTAAGAACCAAACTCGAAAACTAAGAGATTTTATTTTATTGTACGCCTTGAAGTTTATATAAAAAGCTTTAATTTTTTGCTTAAAACAAAAGACTTAAGAAACAAACTTCAAAAGTAACTCATAAGGCAAGAAATACAAATTGAAATGTCAGAAACTAAAACTCATTTTATAAACATATGACAATATTAAATAAACCCTTTAAAGACCCCTAAACAATAACAATTAAAAATTTGTTAACCTCACTAAACAAACCTCTCCTTTGTTTTTAAATAATTTTAATTTTGTATTAACATTCAGAACTTAATAAAGACATAAACATATACTACGATAAAATTGTTTAAGGATCATTGACTAGAAAAACGTATATTAAATATAAAAACCACAATGATAGCCAACTTTGGTTAAACAGACAGCAAACAAACGGGCCTGTTAATGAAATGGCAGAAAGAAACAAAAAAAAAAAAAAACTTTAGCTACTTGAAAATGTCAACAAAGTATTTCATTGTCGCCATGAAAAAGATATAATAAACTGCAGCAAAAATATATGAAGAAAAAAAAAAACAAAAAATAATGTTGTTACTGAAATTATTAAAAGTCGAATGGAACAAGTGGAAGTAATATGAAAACAGCAGGACATACAATATTAAAACATAAGTATATGAGCAAATGAATAATAAATGGAAGAAAAAAAAAAATACAACGAATCGCATAAAACAGGGGAATTTTTTTTACTAACGATTTAACGCACTAAAATAAAATGTATATGACAAGCTAAATTGGTAATATTGAAAAGATGAGATACACTGGGAAAAACATTTTTTGTAGAAAACTTTTTTCAATAGAAATATTTTTGTATAGAAAAATTTTGAATAGAAATATTTTTTTATAAAAAAATTTTCGTTAAAAATATTCTTCTATAGAAAATTTTTCATTAAAAATATTTTTCTATAGAAAAATTTTGGTTAAAAATATTTTTCTATAGAAATCTTTTTGTTAAAGATATTTTTCTATAGAAAAATTTTCGTTAAAAATATTTTTCTATAGAAAAATTTTCGTTAAAAATATTTTTTTATAGAAAAATTTTCGTTAAAAATATTTTTCAAAAAATAACAAAATAGTCTTTAGAAAAATTTTCGTTAAAAATATTTTTCTATAGAAAAAATTTCGTTAAACAAATTTTTCTATAGAACAATTTTCGTTAAAAATATTTTTCTATAAAAAATTTCCGTTAAAAATATTTTTCTATAGAAAAATTTCCATTAAAAATATTTTTTAACAGAAAAAATTTCGTTAAAATATTTTTGTACAGAAAAATTTTCGTTAAAAATAGTTTTCTATAGAAAAATTTCCGTTAAAAATATTTTTCTATAGAAAAATTTCCGTTAAAAATATTTTTCTATAGAAATCTTTTTGTTAAAAATATTTTTCTATAGAAAAATTTTCGTTTAAAATATCTTTCTATAGAAATCTTTTTGTTAAAAATATTTTTCTATAGAAAAATTTTCGTTAAAAATATCTATCTATAGAAATCCTTTTGTTAAAAATATTTTTCTATAGAAAAATTTTCGTTTAAAATATCTTTCTATAGAAATCTTTTTGTTAAAAATATTTTTCTATAGAAAAATTTCCGTTAAAAATATCTTTCTATAGAAATCTTTTTGTTAAAAATATTTTTCTATAGAAAAATTTTCGTTAAAAATATTTTTCTATAGAAAAATTTTCGTTTAAAATATTTTTCTATAGAAAAATTTTTGTTTAAAATATTTTTCTATAGAAAAATTTTCGGTAAAAATATTCATCTATAGAAAAATTTTCGTTTAAAATATTTTTCTATAGAAAAATTTCCGTTAAAAATATTTTTCTATAGAAATCTTTTTGTTAAAAATATTTTTCTATAGAAAAATTTTCGTTACAAATATTTTTCTATAGAAAAATTTTCGTTTAAAATATCTTTCTATAGAAATCTTTTTGTTAAAAATATTTTTCTATAGAAACATTTTCGTTAAAAATATTTTTCTATAGAAAAATTTTCGTTTAAAATATTTTTCTATAGAAAAATTTTTGTTTAAAATATTTTTCTATAGAAAAATTTTCGGTAAAAATATTCTTCTGTAGAAAATTTTTCATTAAAAAAATTTTTCTATAGAAAAATTTTCGTTAAAAATATTTTTCTATAGAAAAATTTTCGTTAAAAATATTTTTCTATAGAAATCTTTTTGTTAAAAATATTTTTCTATAAAAAAATTTTCGTTTGAAATATTTTTCTATTGAAAAATTTTCGTTTAAAATATTTTTCTATAGAAAAATTTTCTTTAAAAATATTTTTCTATAGAAAAATTTTCGTTTAAAATATTTTTCTATAGAAAAATTTTCGTTAAAAATATTTTTTTATAGAAAAATTTTCGTTAAAAATATTTTTCTATAGAAAAATTTTCTTTAAAAATATTTTTCTATAGAAAAATTTTCGTTTAAAATATTTTTCTATAGAAAAATTTTCGTTAAAAATATTTTTTTATAGAAAAATTTTCGTTAAAAATATTTTTCTATAGAAAAATTTTCTTTAAAAATATTTTTCTATAGAAAAATTTTCATTAAAAATATTTTTCTTTAGAAAAATTTTCTATAAAAATATTTTTCTATAGAAAAATTTTCGTTAAAAATATTTTTCTATAGAAAAATTTTCGTTAAAAATATTTTTCTATAGAAAAATTTTCGTTAAAAATATTTTTCTATAGAAAAATTTTCGTTAAAAATATTTTTCTATAGAAAAATTTTCGTTAAAAATATTTTTCTATAGAAAAATTTTCGTTAAAAATATTTTTCTATAGAAAAATTTTCGTTAAAAATATTTTTCTATAGAAAAATTTTCGTTAAAAATATTTTTCTATAGAAAAATTTTCGTTAAAAATATTTTTCTATAGAAAACTTTTCGTAAAAAATAATTTTCTATAGAAAAATTTCCATTAAAACTATTTTTCTTTAAAAAAAATTTTAGTTAAAGATATTTTCTATAGAAAAATTTTCGTTAAAAATATTTTCTATAGAAAAATTTTCGTTAAAAATATTTTTCTATAGAAATATGTTTAAAAACCAATTATGTTATATTCTCCCACCCTTCATTTGGTTTGACTGTTGTATTGTCTTTTTTGTTACAAATTATAGAAAAAAATGTACAATATTTGTTAAGTTTTTCCCTAATTTCTCCTTTAAACAAATTTTGAAGACATCATGTTCAGTTAAAGATATTATCATTATTCAAGATTTCTATTTTTTGTCATTCTGGTCATGTAAACTTAAGGGATAGAAAAATATGGAAAAAATCGAAAAACCTAAACTCAATCAGTTTATTGACCCTTTTTGCTTAAATAGTTTAACTTAAGTTACAATCATGAAACTATTCAATTCTTTAACAAATTTTTCTTGTAAAATAACAATAAAAACGTATTTTTGTCATAAACATTTTACTATTTTTTTTTTTTTTTGGTTTTTGCTCCTTTAGTTTCGTTTTAGCTACAAAATCATAAATCACGATTTCCGATCAAATGAAATAAAGCAAAACATTTAAACGAAAAGATCATAACTTTAAACATAAAAAACTCAAATAAAAAAAAATGAGATTGAATTTTTGTCTATATCGTAAGCTCTAAGAAAAAAAAAGGAAAGAAAAAACTAACAGACAATACACGATTTTTTGCTAAAAAGAAAATTACAGATGAAGAAATATTATTTTTACCAATTGTTAACAATACAAAATGAAAATTATTGTTAACAAAAAAAAAATTTTGAAATCAGAAATCAAAATTATGAACAAATAACAAATTTCACTTTTTATTAAACAATATTTGCCATTAAATTTTTTTTCTTTCAGGGAATTACAAGATTTTTATTTAATAATATTTTATTACTTTTAAATTGTCGAATATTAACAAAAAAAATTAACACCAACAATTTTTAAAGAAATTATATATAACATACATTTTTTTGTAGCTTCAAACAAATTTGTTTTTTAGGATCAAAAAAAATTTTTGCTTCGTTTAAAGGCACGATTATTAGTCATAGTTTGTGGTTTTTAGCTTAAATTCGTTTTTTGGTCGCTTTAGTTTTGTAAATATTTGTTGTCATATTTTCTAGTTGTTGTGGATTTTTATACATATTTATAAAGAGGTCCTTGGTAACATGGGTTTTTAGTACTAAAAGAATTGGTGTTTAAAGCTAGAGTGTTTTTGTTTGATTTTCTTTATATTTTTGAGGAATTTTAATATTTAACAAATGACTTAAGTTTGGAGATTTAGCATGTTAACAAATTTGTTTGACTTTTATTGTAAGGTTTTATGGATTTTTTATAATAAACAGGGTTCACGCAAAATATTGACATAATATGTTGCTTTAAAATTTCGGTAATTTCAATTTCTCCTACATAGAAAAATTTTTGGTCAAAATTTTATATAGACAAATTTTCTGCCAAAATTTTATATAGACAAATTTTCGGTAAAAATTTTGTATAGAAAATTTTTTGGTCAAAATTTCATATAGAAAATTGTTTGGTCAAAATTTTATAAGGAAAATTTTTATGTCAAAATTTTATGTAGAAAATTTTTGGGTCAAATTTTTATATAGAAAATTTTTAGGTTAAAATTTTATAAAGAAAATTTTTTGAACAAAATTTTCTTAAAAAAAAATAGGTTTTTAATCTAAGTTTTATATGGAAAAATTTTCCTCAAAAATTTAAACATAGGAAAATTTTGAACCAAAATTTTATATAGAAAAATATTGAATCCAAATTTTATATAGACAATTTTTCGGTAAAAATTTTATATAGAAAAATTTTCGGTCGAAATTTTATATAGAAAATTTTTTGATCAAAATTTTCTATAAAAAAATTGTAGGTCAAAACTTTGTATTGAAAAATTGTTAATCAAAATTTTATATGGAAAGATTTTCCTCAAAAAATTTTTATATAGAAAAATTTTGAATCAAAATTTTATACAGAAGAATTTTAAATCAAAATTTTATATAGAAAAATTTTGAATCAAAATTTTATATAGAATAATTTTTAATTAAAATTTTATATTAAAAAATTTTTATAGAACAATTTTTGATCAAAACTTTATATAGAAAATATTTTGTTCAAAATTTTGTAAAGAAATTTTTTTATATAGAATATTTTTCGGTCAAAATTTAATATAGAAATTTTTGTTGTTAAAAATTTTATATAGAGAATGTTTCGCTCAAAATTTTATTTAGAAAATTTCTTTCAAAATTTTATTTAGAAAATTTCTTTCAAAATTTTATTAGAAACATTATTAATAAAAATTTTGTATTTGTACCAAATTTTTCGGCCCAAATTTTATATAGAACATTTTCGTTCAAAATTTTTGGTAAAAATTTTATGTAGAAATTTTTTTCAGTAAAATTTGATATAGAAAATTTTTTGTAGCGAAACTTTATATAGAAAAATTTTTGATACAAATTTTTTATAGAAAACTTTTTGTACAAAATTTTTCGTTCAAAATTTTATACAATTTTCTTTTTCAAAATTTTATATAGAAAATTTTTCCGTCAAAATTTCATATAGAAACATTTTTGATCAAAATTTTATATAGAAAATTGTTCGGTAAAAATTTTATATAGAATCTTTTTCGGTTAAATTTTATATAGAAAAATTTTCGGTCAAAATTTTATATAGAAAAATTTTTCAGTCAAAATTTTGTATAAAAAACTTTTCAAAATTTCATTAGAAAATTTTTCGGTCAAAATTTTATTAAAAAATTTTTCGGTCAAAATTTTATATAGAAATTTTTTTTTTTATCGAAATTTTATAAACAAAAATTTTCAGCCAAAATTTTAAATAGCAAAATTTTATATAGAAAATTTTTCGGTCAAAATTTTTTATGGAAAATTTTTTCGGTCAAAATTTTATGTAGAAAAATTTTCGATCAAAATTTTCAATATATAAGTTTAAGGTAAAAATTTTATAAAAAAAAAATTCTGCCAAGATTTTATATAAAAAATGTTTCGGTCTAAATTTAGTATAGAAAATATTATATATAAAATATTTATAATATTTTCTATACTAAATTTAGACCGAAAATTTTTTTATATAAAATTTTGACAGAAAAATTTTTTTTATAAAATTTTTACCGAAAAATTTAGGTATAAAAATTTTGAACTGAAACTTTTATATTGAAAATTTTGATCGAAAATTTTTCTACATAAAATTTTGATAAAAAAAATTTCTATATAAAATTTTGAATAAAAAATTTTTTAATACAATTTTGACCGAAAATTTTTCTAAATGAAATTTTGACCGAGAAATTTTTCTAAATAAATTTTCACCGAAAAGTTTTTATATTGTTCGTTAAAAATTTTGTAAATAAAATTTTTGTCTCAAAAATCTATATAGAAAATTTTTCGTTAAAAATTATATAAAAAAAATTTCAGTCAAATTTTTATATAGAAAATTTTTCGTTCAAATTTTTATATAGAAAATTATTTGGTCAAAATTTTATATAGAAATTTTTTTGTAAAAAATTTTATATAGACAATTTTTTTGTACAAAATTTTATATAGAAAATTTTTTGTACAAAATTTTATATAGAAAATGTTTTGTTCAAAATTTTATATAAAAAACTTTTCGTTCAAAATTTTATATAAAAAATTTTTGAACGAAAAATTTAAAACAGAAAAATTTTCGGTCAAATTTTTTGTAGAAAATTTTTCTACTAAAATTTTTTAGAGAAAAATTTTCGGTCAAGTTTTAAGACAAAAAATTTTTATGTTAAAATTATATATATAAAAATTGTTGATAAAATTTTTTATAGAAATTTTTTTCAGTAAAATTTAATATAGAAAATTTTTGTACAAAATTTAATATAGAAAATTTTTTGTACACAATTTTATATCGAAAATTTTTTGTACAAAATTTATATGGAAAAATTGTATGTTAGGAATTTTCGTTCAAAGTTTTATATAGAAAAATTTTCGCACAACATTTTTTTATTAAATTTTTCTGCCAAAATTTTATGTTGAATATTTTCGCTAATAATTTTATTAAGAAGATTCTATAGCGAAAATTTTTGGTTCAAAATTTTATATAAAACGTTTTTAGTCAAAATGTTTTAAAGAAAAATATTTCGGTCAAAATTTTATTTAGAAAATATAGCTCTTACTTCATCTAAAAGCTTTAAAAACTATTTTTTCTATAATTAATGTCTTCCCAAATTTTGCTTGAACAATTTGTGCAGTAAATATTTTTTAGAGTCAATTTATTGTAAATAGATTGCAAAGAAACACTTTTTTTTATATTTTTGTGGTACAATTTTTTTTATTTGTTTCCAGGAATTTTCTTTATCCAACTTTAACAAATCTTAACAAACATTGCCTTTTTTGCTTAGTTAGCAACTCAAACAAAATCTAATCGTTAGTTTTTGCTCTAAAAAAAAATAATAATTGTAGCTTTGAACTTTTATTGTTAAATTTGTCATTTATTGTCATAACGATTATCTATAGACAAACGACAAAAACTAATCTATAAGGAAACTCAAATAAATGTCAAAATTGTCAGTTAGTTTTGGTTGACAATGCAAATTTTTTTTTCGTAGTTTTAATAGATTTTCGAAATACTTATATAACTACTATAATAAATGATTTGGGCTACATGATTTTTTTAACGGGATAAACATATTTTTATGTACTCAGAATTCTATTTTGTAGTTGGCTATATTTAAAGTTTGTAATTTTAATATTTTTCTATAAAGTTTGTTTCTTAAGTCTTTTGTTTACCAAATAATAAAAATTATGAAAAATGGTAAAATCTTTATAATGAAAATATAAAATGTGGTAAATAAAATTTAGTTAACGAACTTTATAAAAAAAGAATTGTTTCTGTAAAGTTTGTTTCCTAAGTCTTTCGTTTAGGAGTAAAATATTTATAAGCAAAAATCGAATATATCTTCTTATTTCAACAATTATTCCATATAAATGTTTTTTTTTTATCGAAACTCTAATGGAATTCTTTTTTAAGCTCATTGCAAAAGTCTATATGACATGAGGATGAGTAACTTAAATAACTTATTCTAACATCGGTAATATAAAATAATCCAATACATTGATTAATATTTTTGTCTGCCAAGCGTTAGTTTTAATTATTGTTTAACAAATTAAAAATAGCTTTATGTTTATTTAGAATTATGTTCTTTTCCTTTTGAGGTTATTCATAAAACTAAGCTTCTACTTAAAAACAAAAACTAAATATTTGGCTTTTTTTTCTTGTCTTTTACGGCCAGCACGCACAGTTGTTTTTCAAATAAATGACAACATAAATTAACACCTCATACGTGCCATAAGCGGTAAACTACAAATACTTTGAGTTAAAATAGCAAAAATTGTACAACAAAGTTTGAATAGTTTCTATTGAAAAGTACACAGACATACACATATATATGCTTCAATACAAAGTTGCTTAGAAAATTTATAAGCATGAGGTTTTTCATATATAGAATTTTTGTTTTGTTTGCTAATATTATAAGTTTTTAAATATATAATATTTTGACATCTTTTAATATATTTTTAACACGCCTCTTTGATAAAAATATTCTAAAGCTAAACTTATAAACATACTTATAAACATGTATAATATTTAGCATTTGATTATGAAGCTTGTTTTATTTTTGGCTGATTAAATACTCATTAAAGTAGAAACTTTATAGCAATCACGTGTTAGAAAATTTTATATATTTAAATTTCTTATATCAAAATATTGTCTATAGATTTAATAAGTTTTTAAAGAAGTTTTTATTGCCGTTTTTAGAAGGAAGATGATAAAATTATTTGAGTTAATACATAATGTTTATTTATTAATTCTTAATAAAATAACAACATGTTGCTTACCACATGCTGGAAAATTACTTAGGCTTCAGTTCATATCATTTAGAAATTTTCAATAGATAATTATCCACTTAGAAAAATTATTTACCTGGAAATAGAAATAAAGATAAATTGTTATTGCCATGAAAGCAAAGATTACAAAATCTATTAATATTACAAAAAAAATTATATTTTCAATATAAGATTGTTTTTTAAAAAAATTTCAAACTAAAATTTTTCCATAGAAAATTTTTAATATACAATTTTTGTATAGAAAAAAATTTTTCTATAAAAAATTGTCAATATCAATTAAAAATTTTTCTATTTAAAATTTTCAAAAAAAAATTTTCTATAGAAAATCTTCAATATAAAAATTTTTTGTAGAAAAATTTTTATATACAATTTTCGCATAGAAATTTTTCTATATAACATTTTTGAATTGAAAAGTTTCTATACAAAATTTTCCTATAAAAAATTTTCAATGTAAATTTTTTTTATACCAATTTTTCAATATAAAATTTTCTTTTAAAAAATTTTCAATATAAAATTCTTCAGTAGAAAATTTTCAATATAAAATTTTTCTATAGAAAATTTTCAATATAAAATTTTTCTATAGAAAATTTTCAATATAAAATTTTTCTATAGAAAATTTTCAATATAAAATTTTTTTAAAGAAAATTTTCAATATAAAATTTTTCTATAGAAAATTTTCAAAATAAAGATTTCAATATAAAATTTTCCTACAGAAAATTTCAAAATTAAATTTTTCTATACAAAATTTTCTATACAAAATTGTTCAATGCAAATTTCTCTATATAATATTTTCAATGTAAAATTTGTCTATACAAATTTTTCAATATAAACTTTTTCTATTAAAAAATCTTAATTAAAAGTTTTCTGTAGAAAATTTTCAATATAAAATTTTTGTATAGAAATTTTTATACAAAAATTTTCGATAAAAAATTTTCAATATCAAAAAAAAAAATTTCTAAAGAAAATTTTTAATATAAAATTTTTTTGTAGACATTTTTTATATACAATTTTCGTATAGAAAGTTTTTAATTGAAAATTTTCAATATAAAATTTTCCTATAAAAAATTTTCAATATAAATTTTTCTTAGCAATTTTTCAATACAAACTTTTTCTATAAAAAATTTTTCAATATAAAATTTTTCTATAAAATTAAAAAAAAAATAGAAAATTTTCAATATAAAATTATTCTATAGAAACTTTTCAAGATAAAATTTTCAATATAAAAATTTCCTACAGAAGATTTCAAAATAAAATTTTCTATACAAAATTTCCAATACAAAATTGTTGAATACAAATTTTTCTATAGAAAATTTTCAACATAAAATAGTCTAGACAAATTAAAAAAAAAAAAAAAACATTTTCTATTAAAAAATTTCAATATAAAATTTTTCTGTAGAAAATTTTCAGTATAAAATTTTTCTATAGAAAATTTTCAAAATAAAATTTTTTTATAGAAAATTTTTAAAATAAAAAAAATTTTCTATAGAAAATTTTTAATATAAAATTTTTCTATAGAAAATTTCCAATATAAAATTTTTCTATAGAAAATTTTCAATATAAAATTTTTCTTTAGAAAATTTTCAATATAAAATTTTTCTTTAGAAAATTTTCAATATAAAATTTTTCTTTAGAAAATTTTCAATACAAACTTTTTCTATCAAAATATTTACAATATAAAATATTTCTATAGAAAATTTTTAATTAAAAATATTTCTTTAGAAAATTTTCAATATTAGTTTTTTCTACAGAAAATTTTCAATATAAAATTTTTCTATAAAAAATTTTTAATATAAAATTTTTCTATAAAAAATTTTTAATATAAAATTTTTTTAAAGAAAATTTTTAATATAAAATTTTTTTAAAGAAAATTTTTAATATAAAATTTTTTTAAAGAAAATTTTTAATATACAATTTTTGCATAGAAAATTTTCAATATAAATTTTTTTAATGAAAATTTTCAATATTAAATTTTTCTATAAAAAATTTTCAAAATAAAAAATTTTGAAAATTGAAAATTTTCTATAGAAAAATTTATAGAAAATTTTCAATATAAAATTTTTCTATAAAAAATTTTCACTGTAGATTTTTTCGGTATCAATTTTTCTAATAAAAAATTTTCAGTATAAAATTCTTCTATACAAAATTTTCAATTAAAAATTTGTCTAAAGAAAATTTCAATAATTTTTCTATAGAAAATGTTTAAGAAAAATTTTCTGTAAAAAATTTTCAATACAACATTTTTTTTAAGAAAATTTTTTAATATAAAATTTTTTAATATAAAATTTTTCTATATAAAATTTTTCATATCAAATTTTTCCATACCAATTTTTCAATATAAAATTTTTCTATTAAAAATTTTCAGTATAAAACTCTTCTATAGAGAATTTTTAATTAAAAATTTGTCTTTAGAAAATTTTCAATATTAAATTTTTCTACAAAAAATTTGCGGTATAAAATTTTTCTATGGAAAATGTTTAAGATACAATTTTTCTCTAAAAAATTTTCAATACAAAATTTTTCTATAAAAAATTTTTAATACAAAATTTTTTTAGAGAAAATTTTTTAATATAAAATTTTTTAATATAAAATTTTTTAATATCAAATTTTTCTATATAAAATTTTTTAATATCAAATTTTTCTATATAATATTTTTCATATAAAATTTTTCCATAGAAAAATTTTCATATAAAATTTTTCTATAGAAAATTATCAATAGAAAATTTTATAAATTTTTTTTATACAAAATTTTTAATACACAGTTTTTGCAGAAAATTATTAATATAACAATTTTTTAATAAATATTTTGAATATAAAATTTTTTTGTAGAAAATTTTCAATATAAAATTATTCTCTAGGAAATTTTCACTATAAAATTTTTCTGTAGAAAATTTTTAGTATATAATTTTTCTATAGAAAATTTTTAATAAAAAAAATTCTACAGAAAATTTTCAATATCAAATTTTTCTATAGAATATTTTCAATATAAAATTTTTAATATAAAATTTGTCTATAGAATATTTTCAATATAAAATTTTTCTATAGAAAATTTTCAACACAAAATTTTTCTATGAAAAAATTTTCAATGTAAATTTTTTCTGTACTAAATTTCCAATATAAATATTTTTTATTAAAAAATTTTCAATATAAAATTTTTCTATAGAAAATTTTCAAAATAAAATTTTTCTATAGAAAATTTGCGACTTAAATTACTTTTTATAGAAAATTTTCAAAATAAAGTTTTTCATAGAAAAATTTTAATATAAAATTTTCTATTGGAAATTTTCAAAAAAAAAAATTTTTTTGTAAAACATTTCCAATGTAAAATATTTCTTTTGAAAATTTTCAATATAAAATTTTTTTATAAAAAAAAATTTCAAAATAAAAATTTTCAAAATAAAATTTTTCAATAGAAAATTTTTAGTTAAAAACTTTTCTATATAAAATTTTCAATTTAAAAGATAAAGTTTTTTTTTAAATATTTTTAATTTATGTTTTACATTGCAAAGTTTGTTTTCTAAGTCTTTTGACTTTGCCTTTGAAAAAATGCACAAAACAGTTGTTGCACATAAAAATTCTATTCAAAAATATTATATTATAAATAAAATGGAATAATATATAATAAATATTTACAAAAAAGCTTTTAGGGAATATGATATTTTATTTTAATGTACAAAAAGTCTGTCACTATATAAACTGTCAGTTTTTCACACCTTTTATTTTGATATGAAAATAATATTCTTTTCCTTTTGTTCGGAGAAGAAATTCAAATAAAGTTGATGAAGTACCAAATAAATTCACAAGAAATTATTAAATTGCTGAGAAACAAAATCCGCAAGAAAAAAACTCAAATTAAACTAAAAGAAGCCATGTTGTTTTAAAAATTTGTAAGAAGCTTCATTTTTTCTTTACACTTCACTCATATTTTATTAATATTAATAAATCCTTAAGACTAATTTTAAGTTTTAAACTAAGTTTACTCAAGTGTTGAGTAATTACTATAAGAAAAAAAGCGAACAAAAAAAAAACTAAAATATAAATAAAAAAATGAAGCAAGTGTGTACTCGTACACCGACAAAATTTATATGAGAAAACAAAAAGACAAACTAAATAAAAGATGGCTACTAAAAGTTTAGCTGCTGGTACATTTTTAAGAATATTTTCTTTTTATACGTCTTTTTTTTATAAAACGACGTTAAAAACTGACAAAATATGACAACCATACCAAAACGTCTCTGGTTGGTGCTCTGATGTTTTGTCAGCAGCTATAAAATTTTATAAAAAATTTCTACTTCCACACATGTAACTTAAAGAAGTTTAAACTTTTTTACACGATCCAACAAACATTTGTACAATTTACTTAGTTTTAGTGAGTACAAGTGTAAAATATATCGTGTCATTTGGTCATTAGTGTAAGGTGCATGTTGTTTACACCAGCATGGGGTTGAAAAGTTAAAGTTAAATCAAATACTTCTACATATACCTACGTACTATATTTAGTACTAAAGAGAGCTTATGTGTTTTTTTATGAACATTTTTTGTTTTATATAAATTTAGTTTTTCTACATAAATCTAAAGCAAATGGGGAATATGTATGTATGTTTGTATATGTGTTTATAATTTATATGTATTAAATGTAGAGATGATAATTTTGTGATTGGTTAAAAGCTTATGATACAGAAAATTCAGTTTTTTCTGTCTAAACATTTGTTGAGCTATCACAAAAAAGGGTATTCATTGGTTTTGTTTATGCGTATGTGACAGTATAAAGTAGAACATTTTGGTACAGAAAATTTTCAATATAAAATTTTGTTATCGACAATTTTTCTATAGAAAATTTTTATAAAACATTTTTTTATAGAAAAATTTCAGTATACAATTTTTTTATTGAAAATTTTCAATATAAAATTTTTCTATATAAAATTTTTAATATAAAATTTTTCTATAGAAAATTTCATCATAAAAATTTTCTATAGAAAAATTTCAATATAAAATTTTTATATACGAAATTTTCAATTTAAAATTTTCTATAGAAAAATTTTACTATAAAATTTTTTTATAAAAAATTTTCAATATCAAATTTTTTAAGACAATTTTTCTATAGAAAACTTTTTATAGAAAATTTTGAATATAAAATAATAAAGGAAAGGTTTCCCCACCAACATTTTTTGGTTTTATCAAAAAAGTATTTATTACAATAATAAATAATTGTAATAAATTGGGATTCTTAGTGCAATACACTACAGTAAAACTTTTTAATTAAATGTTTGATGTCCCAAATTTTGATAAACCTTTTTAATAAATATACGGCTGCACATGTGCCAAGCTTTAAAATAAACTTTTCTTTATTTAAATCTTTCTTTGAACCCCCTTTATAGCACTTTTGTCTTAGTCGCCAACAAAGCAACAACAAAAGTGTGGGAAATAAAGAAATGATAAAACTGAAAAATGTTTGTGTGTTTCTGTTCGGATGATAATCTGCGCTTTATGTTGATATTTGTTGGACACAATAATAATAATTCGTATTTATTCAGTCCCTCAAATTATACATAATGTGAGGTTTTCGCTCTGTCTAGAATTAGGGATAATCCTCCTGATGAGATGGTCTAACCAACCATCGAAACGCGTCGAGGAAAGGTTTCCCCACCAACATTTTTTGGTTTTATCAAAAAACTATTTATTACAATAATAAATAATTGTAATAAATTGGGATTCTTAGTGCAATACACTACAGTAAAACTTTTTAATTAAATGTTTGATGTCCCAAATTTTGATAAACCTTTTTAATAAAATTTTTTTATAGAAAATTTTCAATATACAATTTTTCTGTAGAAAATTTCAATACAAAAATTTTCTACACAAAATTTTCAATATAAAATTTATTATACAAAATTTTCGGTATACAATTTTTTTATATAAAATTTTCAAATTAAAATTTTTGATAGAAAATTTTCAATATAAATTTTTTTTCAAAAAAATTTCCAATATAATTTTTTTTATAGAAAATTTTCAATATAAATTTTTTTTTGTACAAAATGTTTAATAAACATTTTTCTGTAAAAAATTAGAATATATAATTTTTCTTCGGAAAATTTTCAATATAAAATAGTTCTATAGAAAATTTTGACTATAAAGCTTTTCTATATAAAATTTCAATAGACAAATTTTCTATAGGAAACTTTCAATATAAAATTTGTTTAAACAAAATTTTGAAAAAAAGTTTTTTATTGAAAATTTTTAATATAAAATTTGTTTTATAGAATATTTTCTACTTAAAAATTTTCCATAGAAAATTTTTTATATAAAGTTTTTCTATAGCAAATTTTGAATATAAAATTTTCAGTATAAAATTTTTTAATAGAAAAATTTCAAAATAAAATTTTTCTGTAGAAAATTTTCCATTTAAAATTTTTCGAAAGAAAATTTTCAAAATAAATTTTTCTGCAGAAAATTTTCAATAGAAAATTTTCAATTTGAAATTTTTTTATAGAAAATTTTCAATATAAAATTTTTCTATAAGAAATTTTCAATATAAAATTTTTATACAAAATTTTGAATATCATTTTTTTAAAGAAAATTTTGAATATATATTTTTATAGAAAATTTTCAATAAAATTTTTTTAGAGAAAATTTTCAATAAAATTTTTTTATAGAAAATTTTGAATAAAAATTTTTTTATAGAAATTTTTGAAAGAAAAATTTTTTTAAAGGAAATTTTCAGTATTAAAATTTTCTATAGAAAATTTCAATGTAAAATTTTTCTATAGAAAATATTAAATACAAAATTTTTTTTATTAAAAATTTTGAATATTAAATTTATCTACAAAAATTTTTTTTATAAAATTTCATTAAAAATTTTTTTTATAGAAAATTTACTATAAAAAATTTTAAATATAAAATTTTTCTATGGAAAATTTTCAATATTTTTCTATATATTTTTTTAGAAACACTTAAATATAAAATTTTTATATTGAAAATTTTTAATAAAATATTTTCAATATAAAATTTTTCTGAAGAATAACTTCAATAAAAAATTTTCTGATAATATTTTCAATATAAAGAAATTCTATAATAATAATTTCAATATAAAATATTTTGATGGAAAATTTTTAATATAAAATTTCCAAAAGTAAATTTTCAATAGAAAAATTTTCTATAAAAAATTTTCAATACAAAATTTGTCTATAAAAAATTTTGAATAGAATAATTTCCTATTGAAAATTTTCAATATAAAATTTTTCTAAAGACAATTTCAATATAAAATGTTTCTATAGAAAATTTTAAATATAAAATATTTCTATAGAAAATTTTCAATATAAAATTTTTATATACAAAATTTTTAATTATTTTGATGAGGATTTCAATATGAACATTTTCTATATAAAATTTCAGTACAAAATATTTTTGTAGAAATTTTTTAAAATAAATTGAAAATATATGATATTTTTATAAAAAAATTTCAATATAAAATTTTTCTATAGAAAATATTTTTTTAAAGTTTGTTGTCTAAGTCTTTTGTTTGTAAGTTTGAAAAATGTTGAGACTATGTATATAAAAAATGTTATAACTAGAATTTTCTATAGATAATTTTTCTTTGAAAAATTTTCTATAGAAAAAATTTTGTAACCAAATTTTCCATAGAAAATTTTTGCATTCAATATTTTCCAAAGAAAAATTTTATATGCAATTTTTCCAAAGAAAATTTCAGTATAAATATTTTTATAGAAAGTATTAATATACAAAATTTTGTAAGAATATATTAAATTTACAATTTTTCAATAGAAAAATTTTGATATAAAATTTTTCTTTGGAAAATTTTGAATGCAAAATTCTTCTATGGAAAATTTGGATACAAAATTTTTTCTATAGAAAATTTTTCAAAGAAAAATTATCTATAGAAAATTCTAGTTATAACATTTTTGATATACATGGTCTTAACATTTTTCAAACTTACAAACAAAAGACTTAGACAACAAACTTAAAAAAATATTTAGGGTTTTTAAAAATAGAAAATCATATATTTAGCATTCTATATGACCCTAACCCTTTTATCCTGACTGTTTATTTATGTAACAAATTCTTCTTTTTTATCTTTCTGTTAATAAACAAATTTTATGAGTAAAATTTTATTATTTTTTTAATGTTGTTCTTAAACAAAAAAAAAAAACACCAAATTTTTGTTTATATTTTTTTATTTTATTTCTTGCTTTTGATTTTCTCTTATTTTTACAAACATTTTTTAAATGTTGTCAACATTTGAACATAATTTTGTCGTGACATTGCATGCCGTGCATTCTTTTTCATTTTTTTGCCCTACTCTTGCGAAGCCAGGTCTACAACTCGGAGATGTTACTTTTCAAAACTTCTACTTCAATTCTAAAAGATTCATGTTTTCTTTTGTTTTAAAATTTCTTAAAGTCAATGAACGTTTTGTGTAGTTTCCTTTGCTGTATTTAAACAAATAGACAAGAAAAAATCAAATAAAATAAAATATAAAGGTAAATTGTTTTATAAACCCAAAAATTAGTTATAGTTTATTTATGTGTAAACTAGATTTTTTTTTAATTTTTTAATACTTTTTTCATAAAGCCTAATATTTATTAACAGCAAAAGTTTTAATATATTCGTTTTCTTTTTAAGTAAAACTTGCTTATTAATTTTTTCCTGTGTTATACAAGTACCTCCACAAAACTCAATTTGAAATAATGAAAATGAAATCTAAAAAAAGAAAAAAATCTCATCGTTTACCAATTCATTTTAAAACAAATTGTTGCAAATTAATCAATATTGTGCCTTTAGTCAATATCCAACAAATAAATTGAGTTACTTGTTAAACAAAACTATAGTTTTGTGCGTTCGTATGTGAGACTTTTGTTCATATATGACTAATAATTTTTGAATACATGTGTGGATTGCTTGAGATGAGTATCACTTGTTTTCAAGCAGGGCTGTCCAAACAATTTTCATAGATATGGGCCGCTATTAGAATTAAATAAAAAATGGGAAGAAGTTTAAGATTTTTTTTACAAAAATTAAATATCATTAAATCTTCTCTAGAAAACTTTTCGATGAAATTTTCTATTCAATTTTTTTTTATGGAAAAGTTTTCGATATAAAAATTTCTCTAAAGAAATTTTTACGATATACAAATTTTTCTATAAAGAAATTTTTACGATATACAAATTTTTCTATAAAATTTTTCGCTATAAAAAATTTTTCGATATAAAAATTTTTCTATCAACAATTTTTCGATATAAAATTTTTCTATAAAAACTTTTTTGATATAAAAATTTTTCTATACAAAATTTTTGGATATCAAGAATTTTTCTATAAAAAATTTTTGGATATCAAAAATTTTCTGTAGAAAATTTTTTGTCTTAAAAATTTTTCTATAGAAAAATTTTCTATCTTAAAATTTTTCTACAGAAAATTTTTCGATATAAAATTTTTTTATAAACATTTTTCTATAAAAAATTTTTTGTTATAAAAATTTTTCTAAAGAAAATATTTCGTTATAAAAATTTTTCTATATAATATTTTTCGGTACAAAAATTCCTCTATAAAAAATTTTTTAATATATAACTTTTTCGATATAAAAATTTTCTGTAGAAAATTTTGGATATTCTATTAACAATTTTTCGACATAAAAACTTTTCAATATAAACATTTTTCTATGGAAAATTTTTTGACATTTTTTTATACAAAATTTTTCGACATAAAAATCCTTCGATTTGAAAATTTTTCTATACAAAATTTTTCGTTTTGAAATTCTTTTTTTTTTATAGAAAATTTTTTGAAATACAAATTTTTCTATAGAAAATTTTTTAATGTAAAAAATTTTGTATATAAAATATTTCGATATAAAATTTTTTTTCATACAAAATTTCTTGACATAAAACTTTTTCTATACAAAATTTTTCGCTTTGAAAATGTTTCGTTTTAAAATTTATCGATATAAACATTTTGTTATAGAAATTTTTTCGATATAAAAATTTTTCTATAGAAATTTTTTCGATATAAAAACGTTTCTATAGAAATTTTTTCGATAAAAAAATTTTTCCATAGAAATTTTTTGGGTATAAAAATTTTTGTACAGAAATTTTTTCGATATAAAAATTTTTCTATAGAAATTTTTTTGATATCAAAATTTGTCTATTGAAATTTTTCTATTGAAAATTTTTCTCTAAAAAGAATTTGTCTTTGGAAAATTGTATAATAGAAAACTTTTTCTATTAAAATCTTTCGACATTAAATTTTTTATACAAAATTTTTCAATATAAAAATTTTTCGATCAAAATTATTTGGATTTAAAAATTTGTCTATAGAAATATTTTCAATATAAAAATTTTTCTATAGAAATTTTTTTGATATCAAAATGTTCCTATAGAAATTTTTTTCGATATAAAAATTTTTCTATAGAAAGTTTTTCTATATAAAAATTTTTCTATAGAAATTTTTTCGATAAAGAAATTTTTCTATAAAAATTTTTTCGATATAAAAATATTTCTATAGAAATATTTTCGATATAAAAATTTATCTACAGAAATTTTTTTGATATCAAAAATAAAAAGATGAAAAGATTTCGATATACAAATTTGTCCTTGCAAAATTGTATGATACAAAAATTTTTCTATTGAAAATTTTTCGACATTAATTTTTTTTATAGAAAATTTTTCGATATAAAAATTTTTATATGAAAAGTTTTTTGATATAAAACTTTTTCTATAGAAATATTTTCAATATAAAATTTTTTATATAGAAATTTTTTTGATATTAAAATTTTTTATATAGAAATTTTTTTGATATTAAAATTTTTCTATAGAAATTTTTTTCGGTATCAAAATTTTTCTATTAAAAAATTTAGATAACAAAATTTGTCTGTTTGATAAAAAAAAAAATTTTATAGAAAATTTTTCGCTATATTTTTCTATAGAAAATTTTTCGATATACAAATTTGTTAATAGAAAATTTTTCTTTATAAAAATTTTTCTATAGAAAATTTTGTGGTAATAAAATATTATATGTAGAAAACTTTTCGTTATAAAAATTTTTATTTAGAAAATTTTTCGTTATAAAAATTTTTATTTAGAAACTTTTTCGATATATTTCTTTTTTATAAAAAACTTTTCGTTATAAAAATCTTTTTACAGAAAATTTTTCGTTATAAAAGTTTTCTAAAGAAAATTTTTCGTTACAAAAATTTTTTTATAGAAAATTTTTCGTTACCAAAATTTTTTTATAGAAAATTTTTCGTTAAATTAAAAAGTTTTCTGCAGAAAATTTTTCGATATCAAAATTTTTCTATAGACAATTTTTTGATATCAAAATTTCTCTATAAAAAATTTAATTTACCTAAAACTTATACCGTAAGATTATAGACATATCATTGTATATTTTTATGGAAAATAAAGTCATGTTAAAATCTTTTATAGGCAAAATTATTGTATTAGAAAATGAAATCATAAAAAGATCGTTTCTTAAGTCTTTTGTTTTGAATTTGATTTACATTTAAGTTTGTTCATTCCTGTCGTATATAAACTTTTGTATTTAGCTTATTTATTTTTTCCACATAATATTTTTGTTTTATACTTGTACGCTTCTAGCCATAAAGGCAGTTTCTGTTGAAAACATGAAATTATACGTATTGTGTATATACAAAAAGTAGTACATTGAAAAATTGTGACAAAGTGTTTACATTTATGAAAATATGTACTCGTACATGTAAATAAATGATACAAAAAAAAAAACAATATTTAACATATTGGCTGATTTGCTGCTACAGACTCTAAAACTTAATATTTTCGTCGGTTGGTTACTTTGGTTTGTTCATTATTGAAATGCCTTTAGGCCAAAGTAATATCTATGATATATTTGAAAACTATGCCGTTTACTTGTTTTTGGCATTCAACAAATGTAAGATTTCGTTTTCTATGAAAAATGAGATGTTGTGAAAGAATGTTTTTTTTTTCGTTAACTTTTAGTTAAAAGGAGTGGATGTTAGTGGTAAGAGAATATTTAAGAATTGACTGGTACAAAAATAAAAGCAAATATGAAACGGTTTGCAATTAGTGAAAAGGAATTATTTAAGGTAATCAGGAAGTTAGAAATAAGCAATTAGATATGAATAAGTTACGGGTAAGTTATTAGTAAAGCAAAAATGTTTCTAATTTTGTTGTGGTTGAAAAATCATTATCTTAAATGCAATACCAATTGCTTCTGGTGTTAAAATCAATTGAATTTCCCTATACCCATAGATTGTCATTTAAAAACTTTGAATTTCCTTTAAAATTTTTCTTAATTTTTATGACATTTTAAGAAATTCAAAATATCTCCACATATGCTTTTCCAATACCTAAACCGACTTTGGTTAAAGTTAAGCAAAAAATCAAAGTTTTTTTTTAATAAATTTAACAAAAAAAAGCCAAGAAACCGCATGTGTAAAACATGATGAGAATATTACATAAACCATCAGACAATAATGGTCAACAAAAAAGAATTTTCATGCCATGGAAACAAGAAAAAAAATTTAACTTAAAGAAAAGAAGTAAAAGAAAAAAAGAAACGTTTCATAAATGAAACGAAACTAAAAGTACGTGCAGTACGTGTTCACTTTTAAAATCATAATCATGTTCGTAATAATAATAAAAGCTAATAATATACGAATGGATATGGGCGGAAAAACAAAGATGATGATTAGGATGACACAATGGCCAGAACAACAACAGCTCGGCTATAAGCAATACAGGGCCAAACGGAAAGCCTTAGTTGTTGTTGTTGTTGTTTAGAAGGAGTTAAAACTTTAGTATAAGTTTGAGGATGTTAGTTATAATGCAGTTCCCTTTTATCGTAATTTCTTTGATATACCCTACACTTGGGAAGGCGTTGGGTAAACATTTATGAAAGCGGATGTTGCCTGAAGTCTGGGAAAAGGAAGTGAGTGGCGTTGAAATAATTTAAATTTAATTTTTTTTTTATTTTAACGCTTCATTAATTATAACGTAAAAAAATAATACGCATTTAAATGTACAAATATTTTTTTCTGTTGAATATAAATCGCATTAAAAATTTAATAACAACTTAAATTTTTTAAATTCAGAGAAAGTATTTTTTGCACGTTATTCCAGTCTATTACATTCATTTATTAATGCAATAAAAAATTTGTTAATAAAAAAGCCAAAAATTGTTTGTTCCTTGAAGTATTTCGATGGTTGGATAGGCCATAATCATTAGCAGGATTATCCCAATTTTTAGACAGATAGAAAACCACCCTTTATTACCTATTTTTAAAACACAACTGTTACAATTTATATAATAATAATTTTCAGAAAAATGTAAAATGTAAAAGTTTTTCGATAAAAAATTTTTCAATATAAAAATTTTTCTGAACAAAATTTTACCAAACAAAATTTTTATAACAAAAAATTTTCTATAAAAAATGTTTCGTTATAAAAATTTTTCTATAGAAAAATTATTGTTATTAAAATTTTTCTATATAGTAAATATATAGTAAATTTTTCGGGATAAAAGTTTTTCTATAGAAAAGATTTCGTTATAAACTTTTGCCATAGAAAAGTTTTCGTTATAAATTTTTTTTATAGAAAATTTTTCATTACAAACATTTTTCTATAGAAAATTTTTCGTTACAAAAATTTTTCTATAGAAAATTTTTCGTTATAAAAATTTTTCTATAGAAAATTTTTCGTTATAAAAATTTTTCTATAGAAAATTTTTCGTTATAAAAATTTTTCTATAGAAAATTTTTCGTTATAAAAATTTTTCTATAGAAAATTTTTCGTTATAAAAATTTTTCTATAGAAAATTTTTCGTTATAAAAATTTTTCTATAGAAAATTTTTCGTTATAAAAATTTTTCTATAGAAAATTTTTCGTTATAAAAATTTTTCTATAGAAAATTTTTCGTTATAAAAATTTTTCTATAGAAAATTTTTCGTTATAAAAATTTTTCTATAGAAAATTTTTCGTTATAAAAATTTTTCTATAGAAAATTTTTCGTTATAAAAATTTTTCTATAGAAAATTTTTCGTTATAAAAATTTTTCTATAGAAAATTTTTCGTTATAAAAATTTTTCTATAGAAAATTTTTCGTTATAAAAATTTTTCTATAGAAAATTTTTCGTTATAAAAATTTTTCTATAGAAAATTTTTCGTTATAAAAATTTTTCTATAGAAAATTTTTCGTTATAAAAATTTTTCTGTAGAAAACTTTTCGTTATAAAATTTTTCTGTAGAAAACTTTTCGTTATAAAAGTTTTTCTATAGAAAAATTTTCGTTATAAAAGTTTTTCTATAGAAAAATTTTCGTTATAAAAGTTTTTCTATAGAAAAATTTTCGTTATAAAAATTTTTATATACAAAATATATTGAAATAAATTTATTTCTTAGAAAACTTTACCATATAAAAATTTTTCTATAGAAAATTTTTCATTATAAAAATTTTTCTACAGAAAATTTTAAGTTATAAAAATTTTTCTATAAAAAATTTTTCGTTATAAAAATTTTTCTGTAGAAAAATTTTCGTTATATAAATTTATCTATAGATAACTTTTCGTTATATAAATTTTTCTAATAATTTTTCGAGTTAAAAACCTTTCTATACAAAATTTGTTGATATAAAAACTTGTCTATAGATTTCTTTTCGTTATAAAATTTTTTTATAGAAAATTGTTCGTTATAAAAATTTTTCTATACAAAATTTTTCGTTATAAAAACTTTTTTAAAGAAAATTTTTGGTTTTAAAAATTTGTCTATAGAAAAATTTTAGTTAAAAATTTTACGTTATAAAAATTTTTCAATAGAAAATTTTTCTTTATAAAAATTTTTCGTTATAAAAATTTTTCTATAGAAAATTTTTCGTTATAAAAACTTTTCTATAGAAAATTTTTCGTTATAAAAACTTTTCTATACAAAATTTTTCTATAGAAAATTTTTCGTTATAAAAATTTTTCTGTAGAAAATTTTTCGTTATAAATATATATATATATATGGAAAATTTTTTGTAATAAAAATTTTTCTAAAGAAAAGTTTCGTTATAAAAATTTTTCTATAAAAATTTTTCGTTACAAAAAGTTTTCTATAGAAAATTTTTTGTTATAAAAATTTTTGTATATAAAAATATTTCTATAGAAAATTTTTTGATATAAAAATTTTTCGATATCAAAATTTTTCTGTAGAAAATTTTTCAATATAAAAATTTTTCTATCGAAAATTTTTTGTTTTAAAAATTTTAAAAATTTTAAAATAGAAAATTTTTTGTTATAAAAATGTTTAAATAGAAAATTTTTTGTTATAAAAATTTTTCTATAGAAAATTTCTTATTATAAAATTTTTCTATAGACAATTTTTCGACATACAAATTTTTCTATTCAAAATTTTTTTACATACATTTTTTTTTTTAAAAATTTTACAATATAAACATTTTTCTATAGAGAATTTTTCGATATAAAAATATATTGTTAAAAAATTTTTCGATATAAGTATTTTTTATAGAAAATTTTTCTATATAAAAATTTTTCTACCAAAAATATTTCGATAAATAAATTTTTGTATAGAAAATTTTTCGATATAAGAATTTTTCTAAAGAAAGAAAATCGGTATCAATATTTTTCTATAGAAAATTTTTCGATATTAAAATTTTTCGATAGAAAATTTTTTGATATCAAAATTTTTCTACAGAAAATTTGTTGATATCAAAACTTTTTAATAGAAACTTATACACAAAAATATCTTTATCAAGTACATGACAAATCGTGCGAAAAAATTTAAGAAATACTTCTGAATTAAGGAGCTATAGGCAAAAAAGTTGTACTCTTACCCAAAAATAGTTTTTTGCGAATATCTCAAAATTTTGCACGAGTTTCGAAATCTTTGAAAATGGTTTTTGTAGGTCTATAACCCAAACTGGGTTGCTTTCCAAGTTTTTTTTTCAAAATTTACTGATTTGTAACGATATGTTACTATTCCAAAAACTTTTTAGTTCACTTAACAGTCGTCTTTGACTCCATAAAGAAGATCTCAGTTATTTTTTCCTTATTCGCTTTATTTCCTTCAATATAATGGCAATGATTATGACTTATATACATTAAAAATGTCTACCAAAGGTTTCCCTTCGTTCCTAAGACACACAGGCCCATAAACAAGATAAACTTATACGTAACTCCAACAACAAATAAATAATATGTGGCCACAACTACTGGTCTTACACGAAAGCGTAACAACAAAGTTGTGTTGACGATCTTGATGTCGTCTTTATAAATAAATTGTAAAAATATTTTGCGATTACTGGTGTTTTACTTACTTACACTACGCTTTTGGTTAGGTTATGGTTTTAAACAGAAGATAATTATAAACGATAAATATAATAATGATGATGATGAACATTAAGAGCCAGAGAGATCATCTTGAAAATGATTCGTTATTTAATAAGAAAAAAGAAAGAGAAGAAAAATAACTCAAATCATGGTAAGGATTAAATGAAAGCAAAATCCATATTGTTTTCTTATGTTAGTAAAAGTCAGCCTACACATAATTTCAAAACTAAGTCTAAAAAATTTCTACTAGTTCTTTTATTAGTCTTTGAAACCAATAATATCTGTTTAAAAACTAACTCTTAATATTTTTACAACGTCATAAAGTAGTGAGCTTAAATGCACAAATGTATAATGTTATAAGCTTATTGCTACTGTGGATTTCATAATAACTATTTCTATGTTATTTTTTTTTCACTTTATATAAAAGATTTTCTTAAGAACTTTTTTAGAAAAGACCATAAAAATATATATTTTTTGAGTCTCTTAAAGTCATCAAGTGGCCTGATCTCTAGAAGCAGATGTCTATAATATAATAACAAAATTCTCACAATGCAGCAGCAGCAAAAACAACAAATGCAATAAAATTAATTAAATTTGTTAAATGCAAAAGAGTTCCAAAAACAAAAAAAAAGCAAGAACAAAAAAGAAAAACAGGCCACAACATCAAGCAAATATTTTCGTAAAGAACCTACAATCAAAAGACTTAAGCTACAAACTTGTTTTCTTGTTATTATGTTTGAAGCTTTGTTTCTTTTTTTGTTGTTGTTGCAATAAATATGTAAGCAATTTTACATACTCATACATATTTGTAGTCATTTTTTGTTTGTTCTTATTGTTCTGGCATTCACTGCTTTAAGAAGTTGTGAATTCTAACAGTTTTATTGTTGTTTTCATTTTTTTTTTATAATTTTCAAGATATTTTAACATAAACTATAACATATTTTTCTCATGCTTAAAGTTTATTAATTATATTTTATCTAAACATTTAGATCTCTGTTAAGTTTTTTGTGCAATGTCTTTTTTTCCTTGGCTATATTTATTATTTGATGTTATGTTATATGTGTGTTTAACAAACATGTTTAACAAAATATTTGCAATTTTAGCTTAATTAGCTTTATTGGCCTAATGTCATCAACAAATGCTAATATCAAACACAAGACAAAAAATTTCAAAAAATCTCAAAATTATAAAAAAGCTACATTTTGAACATGACTTTAACTCATTTATGTTCAGTTTTGCCGCAACAACCACAAAATCCCAAATAACAGATAAATGAAACAGTTGTTTTACACAATTAACCAACCAAGAAACTTGACTTTATCCTAAGCAAACATTTAAGTCTTTGTATTCAAATGAATGTCTTTGAGATATAATTGCTTTTTCATGTTAATATGCCTTGAGATTGCTCAAAAAGTGTTAACGTAATTTTAATTGAATTTCAGTGAAAAGTGAATGATGTTGAAAAAACAAATTTCAAATTATGATGTCTTTATGAGGTCTTTAGTTTTCCTGAATATTGTCATGTTTTCGCAAAACTAATGGACTTTAAAGTTCAAAGGTTTTTGAATTAATCAAACCCAAATTGCGAAATTTGTACAACGCTAGATATTGTGTTATTAGAAAAGAAATTAAGCTTGTTTTCGATATATCATTTTTGGAAAAAAATGTATCACACTCGAGTGTTTTATGACTTATCTGCACGATTAAAATAGGACTATATGAGCTCATTTTCTGATCGCAAATGATTGTTTCCTCGAGATGGTGTTAGTATTAGTACTTTTCGTTGTAAAGGGTGGTTAAATTGTAAGGGCCGATGTTGAATGTGAACCACACCTAAACGCCAAGTTTTTTTCCGAATTTTATTTGACATTTCTCTATTTCAGACTTAGTCAATTTGAACCATGGATAGATACACAATCCAGAAACGTGTTAAAGTTATCCAGACTTATTATGAAAATGGGCGTTCAAATCAAAATGCATATCGTGCACTTCGTGATTTTTTGGTCAATTTGATCGTCCAGATGTGCGTTTAATCGCAAAAATCGTGGAAAAATTCGAGCAAACCGGGTCTTTAGAAGATGTGAGAACACCAGTGCATGCTCGTATAGCTCGTACTGCAGAAAATATTGCTGCTGTTCGCGATAGTGTGGCCGAAGAGCCGTCCACCTCAACTCGTCATCGTGCCCAACAATTGCACCTCTCACGCTCGTCGTTGATGAACATTATGCATAAAGACTTGCATTTACACGCTTATAAGGTACAATTGGCTCAAGAACTAAAGCCTCTTGACCATTCCAAACTTCGTGAATGGGTAGAATGGTAGCAAGAAATGGCAACAGTGGATGATCAATTTTCGAAGAAAATCATGAGGCACATTTTCACCTCATTAGATTCGTCAATAAACGGAATTGCCGCATTTGGGCGAATGAGAATCCAAGAGTGATTGCCGAAAAGCCATTGCACCCACAAAGAGTGACTGTTTAGTGCGGTTTATGGGCTGGCGGCATCATCGGGCAGTATTTTTTCAAATAAGGCCGGTCTGGCAGTTACTGTGAATGGTGTTCGCTATCGTGAGATGATAACGAACTTTTTATGGCCCGAATTGGAAGATATGGATGTGGACGATATGTGGTTTTAGTAGGACGGTGCCACTTGCCACAAAGCTAACGAAACAATGGCAACAAATTCAATGGCCTTGTTATCTCACGTAATGGCGATGTCAATTGGCCGCCAAGATCATGTGATTTGACAGCGTTGGACTTTTGTCTTCGGGGTTATTTGAAAGAAAATGTGTACGTCAATAAGCCAGCAACAATTCAAGAGCTAAAGGATGAGATAATTGGGCACATTAACGGCATTGAACCTCCATTATGCCTCAGGGTCATCGAAAATTTGGACCATCGGATGGAGGTGTACCGCCGTGGACGTGCGCCCATTTTAGCGATATTTTGTTCCATACATAATTGAGTAATACCAATATATCATAATAAAATAAAATTAAAATAATTTCCTAAATAGTTTGTGTTTTATTCAAAATCAACATCGGCCCTTGAAATTTAACCACCCGATATTAGTCTATGTTTTTGTCTATGTCTTAGTCTTTATTTTAGTCTTTGTCTTAGTCTTTGTCTTAGTCTATGTCTTAGACTATGTCTTAGTCTATATCTTAGACTATGTCTTAGTCTTTATCTTAGTATATATCTTAGTCTATGTCTTAGTCTATGTCTTATTCTATGTCTTAGTCTATGTCTTAGTCTATATCGTACACTATGTCTAAGTCTATATCAGAGACTATGTCTTAGTATATGTCTATGAAAACACTTACATTTTTTTATAAACTACGATTAGGTTTGATTATAAAAACAAGCTTTATAATTTAATTAAATTGAAATATGTACAAATGTATTCTTATGGAATTTATTCTTCTAGATATTGCTACCGATTCATTAAAATATTTTGCTTTATGCTCTAGATATTTTAAGTTTAAACCTAATCTTTGATAATTCTGTATGATTTATGGACATGAAAAAGATATGTAAAATAATATTGTATTGAACAGATTTGCATAGTTACATATCTATAAACTTTTGCACTTCAATATTCTTAAAAAACTTACAGCTGCAGTTTTTATAAAAACAAAATTTCTTTATCTTTCCGAACCATTAAATAACAATAACTCTATTTAAGGTATGAACAAATATTGAAAATCAAAAACTGTCAGTTGATATTTAAAAAAAATATATATTGAGTTTTGGGTAAGCAATGAATGTAAGAAAATCTTAAATAAAGAAAAGAGTGCTTTACAAAAAGTTTTTCTAGATAAAGTTGAAAGCTCAGCTGTCAAAATGATATTAAAAACAGAACATGAATATAATATTTAAAATTTTATAACAAAAGAACATATTTGTTTAAAAATCGGCACAAAAGGAGAAAACATGACAGGAAAATCAATAAGCTTGGGGTGGGTGTCTTATTTTAGCAGCATTATATAGGATTGAGGGCCTATGCTTCACTGGGAGTCTAGGATAACAGAAGAAGAAGAACTTAATTGGATTAAGAAACAATTTAAATACATGTTTTTTTCTTTATATAATTACATTTTTAAATTGATCATGTTTAATTTAAATAAATTATACAATTATCCACTTATTTGTTTAAAATAAAGACCAAACATTTTATATGATTTGAAATTTAGTAAGAAAACTTAATACTTGTTAAACATAAGTTATTTAACCCGTGAACTTCGCTTTAAAAAAAATTTATGTATAAAATGCGTTATTCTCAGCAAAAAGTTTGTGACTGTTTCTTAATGGAAACAGGCTTGGCTCTAACAAAATTGACACCTTAAGCCAAAACTTAGTTTTACAAAAACTGAAATTTTCAAAACTAAAATTATAAAATACTTAAAAATTGCATAACTTTAATTTCGCACCTTTTTTGTATAAGTAATAAAAAAACTCAAAAATATTTCAACTTTTAACCTTTCACTTTCATTACATAGACTTCCTTGTAATCAGACCCTGGTTTATCACTTAAACTCTTTATGAAAAAAAAAACCTCAGAAACTTAAACGCATTTAACCATAAAATAGTAGCATTTAACGCAATAAAACATAAACTCTAGTATAACAAAAACTCTGGTATAATAGCGGAAAAAGGTAAAAATGCCAGAATTATCATTGATCAGTTGTGTCTGTGGTTCGAAACTTTGTAATATAACTAAGACTTAGTCGCCTGTCTAGTTAATGGTGTTTAACACATCTTTTATCATAGTAATCACGAATTAGTATTGGGAAAAAAAATGGTCAGAAACAACAATTTTTTTCCCAGCATATAAAATCACAAAATCCGATAAAAGATATGGATGGCTCTAACAAAATTGTAAAAGGTTTAGTACCTTATAAATGGTAAAATAAGGTGATGATGAAAAAAGATGATCTAGAGGAATTTATTGTGAGTCTGGGTATGAAAAGAAAAAACAATTGTATAGACAAAGACATAGACTTAGATATTGACTGAGACATATACTAAGATATTAAATTAGAAAAATTCTGAAATATAAACTAACAAATGGACCAAAATATAGACCAACATATAAACTAGAACTTAGACTAACACAATGACTAATAAATAGACTAAGTTATAGACACAGACATAGATATATCCTAATTATAGTGACATATATTCTTAAATTAAATTTTTCATCTTAAGTCTTTTGATTTGTCTAAAGTATAAAAAAGTAATTTTAATTAACTTAAACAATAACATTAAAAATACAATATTTTTCCAACACTCCATTAACTTGTTAATTCAATTAAAATATATATATATTTTTTTTGATTGTTCATAAACAAAATATATTTCTTGATTTCTTTGCATTAATTTTTATGTGATATTTTTTGCTTCAAAGCAAAAAAATTAATGATACTTTTTTATATTTCATGATTTCCTGATGCCATGAATTTTCATTATAAAACCTTGTTTTTTTTTGAGTGGAATTAAATTTTCCGCTAAATTCAAGATTGTTTATTATAACAAGACAAAAAGAAAATATAAAACAAAATAAATTAAACAAATATTCAGTGAAATTGTTTAAAAGACAAAAAAAAAAACGCCATGTTTTATGAAAAGGAAAAGTCAAAGAAAATTTATAATTCAAAGCCGAGCAGTGGGTATCACCCTAATAAACAAAAAAGTTTGTGTCTTAAGTTTTTTGTTTCAAATTCAATCATTGCTTCCACATAACCTTTGTGTTGAGCAAAAGAAAAAAAACGTAACCAAAAGAAACATGACTTAAAATTATACGAACTATATAAATTCGATACAAAAAAAGACTGGTCTTTTTTTTCTTCTTAATTCAAGGAAGACAAATCAATTGGTGGTTCATTGCAAATTGCTACCGAAAAATAACAATTGATGAATTAACATTTTTAACGAAGAAATGAAAATGAAACTTTAAGCTAGAAAAAACTAAACATGTTACTTTTTTGTAAATTTTATTTTCTTGTTTATTTTTTTTAAACATTTGTTAAATTAAATTTTGGTTTGGATTCATAAAATTAGGCCAAACGTGTTAAAATTTTGATAGAAATGGAAAAATAGAAGAAGTAATTGAAAATAACTTAATTTAATGGGCAGACAGACAGAGGTTTTTCGATTAGAAATATTTTGTAAATGAAAGGGAATCAAATTTAGTTTTAAATGTTGTAGTAAAGGAAGTAGCATTAATTTTTTGTGTTAAAACTTTCTAATTTAAGGAAAAAAATATACAAAAGTTTCATTATGAAATTTGACTATAGAAAATTTTCAATATAAAATGTATCTTTAGAAATTTTTCAATTTAAAATTTTTCTATACAAAAACTGAAACATAAAATTTTTCAGTAGAAAATTTTTAATATAAAATTTTTTTATTGAAAATTTTAAACAAAAAAATTTTCGATACATAATTTTAATTATAAAATTTCTCCATAGAAATTTTTTTTACAAAAACATTTTTAATATAAAGTTTTTATATAGAAAATTTTTAATATATTATATATTATGAAATTTGACCATAGAAAATTTTCAATATAAAATTTATCTTTAGAAATTTTTCAATTTAAAATTTTTCTATACAAAAACTGCAACATACAATTTTTCAGTAGAAAATTTCTAATATAAAATTTTTTTATTGAAAATTTTAAACAAAAAAATTTTCGATACATAATTTTTAATATAAAATTTCTCTATAGAAATTTTTTTTACAAAAACATTTTTAATATAAAGTTTTTATATAGAAAATTTTTAATATAATATTTTTTTATATAATATTTTCAATTTAAAATTTTGTAAAGAAAATTTTCAATATAAAATTTTTCTATAGAAAATTTTCAATATAAAATGTTTCTTTTATTTAGTTTTTATTACTTTTTGTATGACCAATATTTCGTATTTCAATTATTGATTTTTTAATTTATTAATATAAAATTTTCAATAAGAAGAAAAATTTTCTCTATTAAATTTTCAATTGAAAATGTTCTATAGAAAATTTTCAATATAAATTTTTTCTATAGAATTAAAAAAAAATAATATAAATTTTGAATATGGAATTTTTCTATAGAAAATTTTCAATATAAATTTTTTTTTATAGAAAATTTTCAAGATAAAATTTTTATATAGAAAATTTTTAATATAAAATATTTCTAAAGAGACTTTCAATTTAAAATGTTTTTATATAAATTTCTAAAATCAAATTCTGAGAAATTTTAATATAAAATTTTTCTAAGAAATTTGTTTAAATTAAGTTTTTTTTAAAAAATTGTTTTAAAGCAATTTTGAATAAAAAATTTTTCTGTACAAAATATTTAATACAAAATTTTTCTATACAAAAAATGTTTCTATAGAAAATTTTAAAATAAAATTCTTCTAAGAAATATCATATTAAATTTTGCTATAATATTTTTATAGAAAATTTTCAATATAAAATTTTCCTATAAAAATTTTTGGTATAAAATTATACTATAGAAAATTTTCCTATAAAAAGCATTTTTAATATAAATTTTTTATTTCGAAAATTTTCAGCCAAAATTTTTCTATAGAAAATTTCAATATACATTTTTCTCTAAAAAGTTTTCAATTAAAAATTTTCTATAGAAAATTTTCAATTTAAAATTTTCTGTAGAAAATTTTCAAATTAAAATTTTCTATAGAAAATTTTCAATTTAAAATTTCTCTATAGAAAATTTTCAATATAAAATTTTTTTATAAAAAATTTTTAATAGAAAATATTTTTATAGAAGATTTTTAATATAACATTTTTCTATAGAAAAAAAAATTCTATAGGAAATCTTCAAAACAAAATTTTTTTGTAGAAAAATTCAATACAAAATTTTTCTATTGAAATTTCATAACAAAATTTTTCTATAGAAATTTCATTACAAAAGTAATAAATTTTTAAATAAAAAATTTTCTGTAGAAAATTTTCTATATAAGGTGTTTCTTTAGAGAATTTCCCATAGATGACTTTCTACATAAAATTTTTTATAAAAAATTTTCTATAAAAAATGCTCTATAGAAAAATTTTATTTTTCTATAGAAAATTTTCTACATAAAATTATTCGATAGAAATTTTTAATATAATTTTTAATATCACTTTTCTATAGAAAATAAACAACATGACATTTTTCTATAGAAAATTTTCAATATGAAATTATTCTACAGGAAATTTTTAATAAAAAATTTTTCTACAAAAAATTTTTAATATAAAATATTTCTCAAAAAATAAAAATTTCTGCAGAAAATTTTTTGTACAAAATTTTTAGTACAAAATTTTTCTATAAAAATATTTAGTATAAAACCTTCCTGTAGAAAATTTCCAATAAAAAAAATTGTCTATAGAAATTTTTTAATATAACACCTTTTTATAGACTCTCAAGGTATAATATTTCTATAAAAAATTTCTATAGAAAATTTTCAATATAAAAGTTTTTCAATAATTTTCTATAGAAAATTTTTAAAATAAAATATTTTTATAGAATATTTTTGATATAACATTTTTCTATGGAAAATATCAGATATACAAATTTTCTATAGAAAATCTTTAATATAAAATTTCTCTATAGAAAATTTCATTATAAAGTTTTTCTAGAGAAACATTTCTTGATAAAATTTCTCTATGGAAAAATTTTCTATAGAAATATTTCAATATAAAATTTTTTATTTGAAAATTTTCTATATGAAATTTTTCTAAAGAGACTTTCCTACTTTTCTTTATACAATTTTTCTATAGAAAATTTTCTATATAAAAGCTTTCTGTAGAAACTTTTTTTTATAAAATTTTCCTATAGAAAAATTTCTATATAAATTTTTTTAAAAGAGAATTTTCTGTAGAAAATTTTCTTTATAAAAAATTTCTATAGAAAATTTTCTATATAAAATTTTTCTATAGAAAATTTTTAATATAGGATTTCACATAGAAAATTTTAATTATTAAATTCTATATAGAAAATTTTTAATTTTCTTTAGAAAATAAACAATAAAAAATTTTCAATATAAAATTTTTCTATAGAAAATTTTCTAAAGAAAATTTTGAATATAAAATTTTTCTAAAGAAAATTTTTAATACAAAACTTTTCTATAAAAATTTTTAATATAAATTTTTTTTGTGGAAAATATTCAATATAAATTTTTTCTATATAAAATTTATCTATAGAAGATTTTCAAGGTAGAGTTTTTCTATTAGAAATTTTTTATATAAAAGCTTTCTATAGAAAATTTTTAATATTAAATTTTTCTGTAGAAAGATTTCAACATTTTTCTATAAAGTATTTTCAATTTTTTTCTATAGAAAATTTTCAATATTTTTCTATAGAAAATTTTAAATCTAAATTTGTTCATTAGAAAACATTCAAAAAACTTTTGTAAGTTTTTCTAAATTTTAAGAAGTTTTTCTAAATTTTAAGAAAATTTTCTAAATTTTAAGAAATTAGTTAAATTTTAAGAAATTAATAAAAAATTCAATAAAGAATTTTTTGATAGAAAATTTTCAATATAAAATTTTAATATAAAAATGGTTTTTATACAAAAGTTTCTATATTTAATTTTTACATTAATATTCTATTATAAACAAATCGTTTCGTTGGCTTATGACTTGGCTAAACTTTGACCACTTCAAAAATTTGGCACACTTTTTTCCTCAACCACATTTTTTTTTCTTCTTAATTTTTCCATTATATATTTCAAAATTTTTAAGTTTTCAAATATTTTTTTCTTCTTAATTTATTACATTCGTGCATGGCTGAAAATGAAAACCAAAGTTACCATGAATCTCTGCAGCCAACCCAAAAAAGAAACTGAAAGTTTCCACTAAAATAAGAGGCATACAAAAGAAAAAAAAGCTTGAAATTTTCTCCATTGTTATAATCTGAAAAAAAATCTAACATCATCTACTACATAACATCATTACCGTATCTTATTGATTATTAACGTAAGAAATTAAGTAAAACAAAAAAAAAAAAAAATATTAAACTAACAAGAAGAATTATTATGCAGCATCATATTTAAGTAGACATTAAGTTTTATAAGAAAAATCTCATTATGAAAAAAATGTTATTTCATAATAAAGAAAAAAGTTACAAAAATCACATCTACCTTAATATAACATGAAACTAATTAGACAAACGGCTAATAGGTATAAACATGCAATTTTTTTGAAGTATTAAATAACCCAAAAGTTAAGATAAATGAACATGATTTGTTTAATAACGCTTGTTAAATATTTAAACATGATTTTGCTTTTCATTATTTATTCATTAAAGTGGGAAAAAATGTTCGTTTTTAAACCTAAATTTTTGAATATTGTTAAAAATTTGGTTTTAATATTATCACAAAAAGTCATTAATTATTCATTATGGTAGATTGCTTTATTTTTATATAAAATAAATATTTATTAACCACAATTCACAAATACTTCCTGGCAATTTTTTATTGAAGTTTTTAAATAAGCCAAAATATTTTAACAAAATAAACCCCTAACATTAAACTATTTTGCATTGAACCATTAAAGAGTGTTCCAAATAAAATTAGAAATAGTTCCTTTAAAATTCCACATAAAATTTTCAATATAAAGTTCTTCTATTGAAAGTTTTCAGTATACAATTTTTATATGGAAAGTTTTCAATATAAAATTTTCTATAGAAAACTTTCAATATAAATTTTTTTTTGTAATAAATTTTCAACTGAAAATTTTTATATAGAAAATTCTTTATATCAAAATTTTATATTGAAAACTTTGAGTATTAAAATTTTCTGTAGAAAACTGTCAATATAAAATTTTTCTAAAAAAATTTTCAATATAAAAGTTTTCTATAGAAAATTTTCAATATAAAATTTTTGTATAAAAAATTTTCGATACTAAATTTTGTATTAAAGTTATCAGTATAAAATTTTCTTCAGAAAATTTTCAATATAAAATTTTTTTGTAATAAATTTTCAGTTGAAAAATTTTATATAGAAAATTTTCTGTATAAAAATTTTCAATATAAATATTTTCTGTAGAAAAATTTTAATATAATAATTTTCTATAGAAAATTTTTAATTTAAAATTTTTCTATAATAATCTTTTAATGTAAAATTTTTCTATAGAAAATTTTCAATATTAAATTTTTCTATAAAAACTTTTCAATATAAAACTTTTCTTAAGAAAATTTTTAATATAAAATTTTTTTATAAAAAATTTTCAATATAAAATTTTACTATAGAAAATTTTTAATATACAATTTTACAGAAAATTTTAAACATAAAATTTTGCTATCGAAAATTTTTCTACAGAAAATATTTAATATGAATAAAAAATTTCTATAGAAAATATTCAACGAAAAACTATTTTATAGAAAATTTTGAATATACAATATTTCTATAGAAAATGTTCCATATAAATTTTTTGTATAGATTATCAATATAAAAGTTTTCTATAAAAAATTTGTTGTATAAAATTTTTCTATACAAAACTTTCATAGACAATTTTTAATATAAAATTTTTCTCAAGAAATTTTCAATATATAATTTTTCTATAGAAACTTTACAATAAATAAAGTTTACTATAGAAAATTCTCAATATAAAAAGTCAGTCTGAAAAATTTCTATAGAAAAGTTGCAATATAAAATGTTTCTATAGAAAATTTCCAATATAAAATTTTTCTTTAGAATATTTTTTAACATAGATTGTTTCTATAAAAAATTTTTAATATAAAATTTTTCTGTAAAATTTCAATATAAAATTTTCCGGTAAAAAAAATCCATATAAAATGTTTCTATGGAGAATTTTTATTGTAAAATTTTTCTATTAAAAACTTTTAATATAAAATTTTTCTTTTAAAAGTTTTTAATCTTAAATTTTTCTATAGTAAATTTTCTTTCTTAAATTTTTCTATCTGAAATTTTCAATCTAAAATTTTTCTACAGAAAATTTTCAATCTCAAATATTTCTACAAAAAATTTTCAATATAAAATTTTACTTTAGAAAATTTTTAATATAAAATTTTAATATAGAAAATATTCAATATAAAAGTTTTCTATAGAAAATTTTCAATATAAAAGTTTTCGATAGAAAATTTGTCTATAGAAAATTTCAATGGAAAATTTGAAATACAAAATTTTTCTTTAGAGAATTTTCAATATTAAATTTTTCTATAGAAAATTTTCAATACAAAATTTTTCAATAGAAAATTTTCAAAAAAATAAAAAAAATGTATGTGTGTTACTTTTTTCTGAGAAAATTAATGCCTATTTCATTCCGAACATTCCTTATATTTGTCACAAAATACAAACCCAATAAAATTCCGTTCATCTGCATTTAAATTACTCACTTAATGTTTAAGTTAAAAAGTAAAAGAAAACTTAAACTCAACTTTAAAACAATTTGCATACAAAACGAAAAACTAGAAAATTTCCACAAAAAAACAACACAACAGGGGTTTTTGTTTTAAAGTTTGGTGAATTTGCATCTCATGAAACAACATTTCAGCTTAAAATTAAACATCATCAACAACAAGCTGAAAGACATTGTCGTAAACATCATCAAATGTAGTTCATCATAGTCACAACTTTGAAAAGAAAAATTGGAATAAAAGCGAAATTTTTCCAAAGCTGTTGTTTTTTCGCTTTAAATTTTCAAATTGAAATGAAAAGTTAATTTTTCTTTTAGGAAAAAAATATGTTGTTGTTTTTCTTTTACAACAATCGTGAATTTTTATAATGATCAACAGTTATAGTTAACTAACAAACATTTGTCATTTAATTGACCTTTTTTTCTTGACTGACTGGATGTTTGGCACAAAAAGGAAAAATGTAAAAAAATAAATGGAAAATGTCTTTGTTAGCCTGAAGGAATCAAAACAAAATTGTGATTTTTAAATTACATGCAAGACAAAAACTACAACAATAGCAAAAACTTGAAAATTTTTATAAAAAAATATAATAAAAACCCCAAAAAAACAAAAGACTTAAGACACAAACTCTAATCAAAATTTGTTTTTTTTTATTTAGGAAAGTAATGAAATTCTTATAAAACAAAAGACTTAAGACACAAACCATAATAAAAAATTGTGTTTAATTTTGGAAAATAACAAAACAAAAGACTTAAGACACAAACTTTAGTCAAAAATGTAAAACATTTTAGAAAAAAATAATGAAATGTTTTTTTTTATTTTTGTTTAATAATAACTAACACGCCTTTAGCGTGTTAACTATAAAAATTCTTTAATATTTTATTTAACTTAGAAATACATAAATTATTATGGCAAGCAAAAAACTATAAAACTATTTCATAACAGAATCATATTTTTATATTAAAAAGAAAATCTAACAATAAAATAATTGTAGGAAACCCACATTTCTTTCCCCGGTGTCTTTGTATATCCCCGATGATATTCTATTGCCAACATATGTATGTTTTTTTGCGACTCATTTGCCACTATATGTTACTCGTATAAAAGTTGCTACTAAATTGTAATTGAAAAAATCATGTTTTTCTATTGCTATTTCTAAATTAAACGTGATAATGCGGTAGGTTGTAAAGATTTTGAGAGTGTACTTTAGTGTGGAATGAATGTGCACTATGGGGTGCAATTAATTATAAGGTATTTTTATGTATTTAAAAAAAATTGCAAATGTTATGTATAGGAATATAGTAAAACCTAAAATGTATCGATAGAATGTACTTTTCTAAAAAAAAATATTTTTACTGTAATAAAATTATTTGTTTTCAGTTTTGTCAAAAATAAAACAGCCTAAAAACTCACGCTTTGAAAACCATTTCTTTCATCATTTTATAGTGGGAACCTTTTATTTAAATTGAATTCAACATTTAGACCCATTGTGCTAAATAAACTCGCGCGCCGTTTTTTACTTACAAGATTTATCTTAAACAAATACAAGAAACAAAACAAACAATTAAAAAACAAAAAGCATTAGAAATACCAGACCTTTTGATATCGTTTGCGTTCATCTTAAACGCCATCATTACTAACACAAATAAACTAAAAAGTTTAAAAAAATACTTACAAAGAAAATTCACAGTAAAACAACTAAAAACCTTCACAAACTTTTACTTTGTTTTCATACACAAAAATCCATATTCATGACTAATTTTGTTTAATACAAGCACGTACCTATCTTTATAAAAGTATACACAGTGGCGTATACTTGTTAAAATGAGTCGAATAAAATTGTTGGGACAATAACCCCCTCAAAATGAAGTTTCATAGATCTTTTCCAGAAATTTATTTAAGACAAGTGAAAGAAAAATTTTGAAAACGACCGAATTGTTTTCTTATCTAGTAAACAAATTATACAAGTAATACTTTAATTTCCAAAATAAGTGTTATTTTATATAGAAGTAATTTCCTCAAAAAATTTTCTATATTCAAATTTTTTCAAAATATTTTTCTTTTTGAAAAATTTTATAAAACATTTTTCTATATCAAAATGTATAACCAAAATTTTTCTGTATAAAAAATTTCATAAAAATTTTTTTATATTTAAAACTTCCACAAAACATTTTAATATAAAAAAATTTCACCAAAATTTTTCTTTACAAAAAAATTCATCAAAATATTTCTATATAAAATAAAATTTATAATATGGAAAATTTTATTAAAATTTTTCCATAAGAAAAATGTTATCAAAATTTTTCTATATGAAATATTTCATCAAAATTTTTCTATTTGAAAAATTTCATCAAAATTTTCCTGTATAAAAAACTTTCATCAAAATTTTTCCATATAAACAAATTTTATGAAAATTTTTCTATATAATAAAATTTCATCAAAATTTTTCTACGTAAAGCAATTTCATCAAAATTTTTCTACATAAAAAAATTTCATCAAAATTTTTGTATTTAAAAAATTTGATCAAAATTTTTCTATACAAAAAAAATTTCATCAAAATTTTTCCATATAAAAAAATTTTATCCAAATTTTTCTATATAAAAAAATTTGATCAAAATTTTATTACATGAAAAAATTTCCTCAAAATTTTTCTGTATGAAACAATTTATGAAAATTTTTTTATTTGAAAAATTTCATCAAAATTTTTATTTTGGAAAAAATTCATCATAATTTTTCTATAAAAAAAAGTCATCAAAACTTTTATATTTGAAAAATTTCATTAAACTTTTATATTTGAAAAATTTCATCATCATTTTTCTATATACAAAAAATTTTGTCGTAATATTTCTATATAAAAAAATTTCACCAAAATTTTTCTACATAAAAAAATTTCATTAAAATTTTCTATATACAAAAATTTTATCAAAAGTTTTCTTCATAAAAAAATTTAATTACAATTTTTCTATATGAAAAATTTTATCAAAATTTTTGTATTTGAAAAATTTCATCAACATTTTTCTGTATAGAAAAATTTCATCAAAATTTTTCCATATAAAAAAATTTTATCAAAATTTTTCCATATAAAAAAATTTTATCAAAATTTTTCTATATAAAAAAATTTCATCCAAATATTTCTGTATGAAAAAATTTATGAAAATTTTTCTATTTGAAAAATCTCATCAAAATTTTTATTTTTGAAAAACTTCATCATAATTTTTCTTAAAAAAAAAAATTATCAAAATTTTTCTCTCTAAAAAATTTCATCAAAATTTTTATACTTGAAAAATTTCATTATAACTTTTCTATATAAAAAAATTTCATCAAAATTTTTTTACATAAAAAAATTTTATCAACATTTTTTTGTATGAAAAAATTTATCAAAATTTTTCTATTTGAAAAATTTAATCAAAATGTTTCTATATAAAAAAATTTCATCAAAATTTTTCTACATAAAAAAATTTCATCAAAGTGTTTCTACATAAAAAAATTTCATTAAAGTGAAAATTTCTTTAAAATTTTTCTATTTGAAAAATTTTATCAACATTTTTATATATTAAAAAAATTTTATCAATATTTTTTTATATAAAAAAATTGCATCCATATAAATATATAATATAAATATATAATTATATACATATAAATATATAATTTCATCCATATAAAAAAATTTTTTATATGAAAAATTTAATCAAAATTTTTCTCTATAAAAAAACTCCATCAAAATTTTTTTAATAAAAGAATTCTATTATCTAAAAAATTGTATCAAAATAAATTTCATCAAAATTTTTCTATGTAAAAAAATTTCATCAAAACTTTTCTTAATATTCTATCAACATTTTTTTATAAAAAAAAAATTGTATATAAATTTTTCTATACACAAAAATTTCATAAAAATTTTTCTATATAAAAAAATTAAATCAAAATTTTTCTATAAGAGAATTTTATTAAATTTTTCTATAAGGAAAATTTCATAAAAATATTTCTATAAGAAAAATTTCATCCTAATTTTTCTATACAAAAAATTGCATGACAATTTTTCTATATGAAAAATTTTATTAAAATTTTTCTATAAAAGAATTTTATCAAAATTTTTCTATATAAAAAAATGTTATCAAAATTTTTCTATAAGAAAAAATTTCATCCTAATTTTTCTATAAGAAAAATTTCATCCTAATTTTTCTATATGAAAAATTTCATCCTAATTTTTCTATATGAAAAATTTCATGACAATTTTTCTATATGAAAAATTTTATTAAAATTTTTCTATAAGAAAAATTTCATCAAAATTTTTGTATAAAAAAATTTTATCAAAATTGTTCTATTAGAAAAATTTCATATACATTTTTCTATTCGAAAAATTTCACGAAAATTTTTTCAAAATTTTTCTATTTGAAAAATTTTATCAAAATTTTTCTCTATGAAAAATTTCATTAAAATATTTTTTATAAAAAGATTCATCAAAACTTTTCTTATAAAAACTTGGATTAAAATTTTCGTAGAAGTAATATTTCATCAACAATTTTTGTTTAAGAACATTTTTATTAAAAGTTTAGCAAAATTATTTGATATGAAATTTTTTAACAACTATTTCCAAAATTTCATTCAAATTTTCTATATGAAAAAAAACTTCTACATTCAAAATTTCATCAGTGTTTTTTTGTGCAAAAATTTTTATTCAAATTTTGTCTTTATGAACAATTTTATCAACATTTTTTATAAAAAGTTTTATTAACATTTGTTTTTTAAATTTAATTTTTTTTTCAACTTCAGGGGGTGACTTTACCGACTCTTTTTATTTATAGGAATATCCTGCCGCAATAGTATTACATGGAAGTATAAATTAACTTAAAACAAAGTTTTTATTTGATTTACTTTTGCTACTGTTGTTTTATAGTCTTTTTAGTTAATTCTTTTATTTCATTCCTTTTAATATCTAACATTTTGCCATATGTCTGAAATTTTTTTTTGTAATTGTATTTTCTGTTTCAGTTAACAAATAAAACACAAAATGGCTAATTGCAAGTGACAACTTTGTCGCACGTAATTACAATTGCTGTTTATGTATAACTGCCTGTTTGCTTGGGCAAAATCTATGAGTGCCTAACTTCGCCTGCCTGCCAGCCAGATAGACAGACTGACTGCCTAAGAGTTTGCCTTCATGGCTCAAACACACGGAAAATCAGCTGAAAATAAAACAAAACGTAGCATTGTCTTCGGAAAGGTGTTGACATGCATAGTTTTGTCTATATATGTTTTCGTTTGGTACATACACGTACAGAAATATGTTGACGGTTTTTATTTTTTTTGAACAAACAGTATCACATACAAACGCTTTGTGGCTAGAATTCTTTTCTGCGTCTGTTTTGCAACAAACTAACATTATTCGTTTGTTTTTTGTGCAGAATTCGCACTATTTCATTGTTTGCATTGGCATTTGTTCACGTCTCTATTGTATGCCTGTGTAGGGTATTTGAGTCTAGAAAAAAGCTGTTTTTCCTAAAGATTTTTAATTAAAGAAATCGTCTGAAAGAATTCGTTTTATATTTAATTTATTGTATTTGATTTACATTTTAATTGAAAAAAAAAATAAAAAAAAAACAAAGAAAAACATAGCAATAGAATAAAAACTTCAAATATAGCGTCAGTTGTTTTGACGGAATTGTTGCAGTTGTTTTCGCTTTTGCTCAAACGCCTAGGGTGGTATTTTGTCTGTTTTTTTAAGATTTATGTTATATTCGTACAAGTATTTATGGTTTACTCCCCTTATAGGTATGTCTGAGAAATTCATTAGCGTCAGTTGTGGGGTTTTACTTCCAAAGGTGACACAGAAAATTCCCACAAGTTTTTGTATTTTTGGCAAATAGACTGAAATCTCACTTAAGCTAAGATAATTATAATAGTGTAACGTTAAATTGACTTTCACCAAAATTTTTGTATATAAAAATATTTATCAACATTTTTTATTTGAAAAAATTTTTCAACAATTTTTTGTAAGAAAAATTTCATCAAAACTTTTCTTTAAGAAAATTTTTCCAAAATTTTTCTATAAGAAAAATGTCATCAAAATTTTTCTATAAGAAAAATTTCACCAACATTTTTCTATAAAAAAAATTTCATCAAAAACGTTAAATCAAAATTTTTCTATAACAAAAATTTCATCAAAATTTTTCTATAAAAAAATTCATTAACATTTTTCTATTAGAAAAATTACTTTAAAATTTCATAAAAATTTTCCTATAAGAAAAATTTCATCAAAATTTTTCCATTAGAGAAATTTCATCAAAATTTTTCTATAAAAAAACTTACATCAAAATTTTTGTATAAGAAAAATTTCATTAAAATTTTCTTTAAAAAATTTTCATTAAAACTTATTTATAAGAAAAATTCAATCAAAATGTTTATCAAAAATTTTTTGTAAGAAAAATTTCATCAAAATTTTTCTATAAGAAAAATTTCATTAAAATGTTTTTATCAACATTCTTCTTTGGAAACCTATTTTATCAAAATTTTTATATAAGAAAAATTTCGTCAACATTTTTCTATTAGAAAAATTCTATCAAAATTTCTTTATAAATAAAATTTTGTTAAAATTTTTCTACAAGAAAAATTTCATCAAAATTTTTTATGAAAAAAATTTCATCAAAATTTTTTATGAAAAAAATTTCATAAAAATTTTGCGATAAGAAAATTTTTATTAGCAAAATTTTATCAAAATATTTCTATAACAAAAATTTTATAAAAATTTTTCTATAAGAAAAATTTCATCAAAATTTTTCAATAAGAAAACTTGCATCAAAATTTTTCTTTAAGAAAAATTTCATCAACATTTTTCTTTAAGAAAATTTTCAACAAAATTTTTCTATAAGAAAAATTTCATCAAAACTTTGTTAAAAGAAAAATTTCATCAAAATTTTTCAACAAGAAAAGTTTCATCAAAATTTTTCCACAGGAAACATTTGATCAAAATTTTTCTATAAAAAAAAATTTCATCAAGATTTTGTTGTCAGAAAATTTTCACCAAAATTTTTTTATAAGAAAAATTTCATCAAATATTCTTTAAACAAAAATTAGTCAAAATTTTTATGTACAAAAAATTTCATCAAAATTTTTCTATAAGGAAAATTTCAGCAAAGTTTTTCTATACGAAATATTTGATCAAAATTTTTCTATAGAAAAATTTCATCAAAATTTTTCTGCAAGAAAAATGTTATCGAAATTTTTCTATCAGAAAAATTTCATAAAAATTTTGAGTACATTTTTCTTATAGAACAATTTTGATAACATTTTTCGTCTCGAAATATTTTGATAAATTTTTTTTTAAAGGAAACATTTTAATGAAAGTATTTTTATAAAAAAATTTTGATGAAATTTCTATTATAACAAAATTTTGATAATATTTTTCTAATAGAATAATTTGGATGAAATTTTTATTATAAATTTTTTTGACATTTTTCTTATAGAAAAATTTTAATGAAATTTTTCTTATTAAAAAGTTTTGCTAAAATTTTTCTTATAGAAAAATTTTGGTTAAATGTTTTTATACAAAAATGTTGATTAAATTATTCTAATAGAAAAATTTTATGAAATTTCTTAAAAAATTTTCTGTAAAAAAATGCGATCAAAATTTTTCTGGAGAAAAAATTTCGTCAACATTTTTCTAGGGGAAAGAAGTCTATGTCATAGTCCATGTAGTAGTCTATGTCATGAGTTATATCTTAGTCTATATCTTACTTATGTCTGAGTCTATGTCTTAGTCTATGTCATAGTCTTTGTCTTAGTCTATTGCTTAGTCTACGTCTTTGTTTATATCTTAGTGTAAGTCGAAGTCTATGTTTTAAGCTCCGTCTTAATCTATGTCTTCATCAATCTTTGTCCAACAATTAGAGTTTTAAAAATTTCAACTTTAATCTGAAACAACTAATTAAAATCGATACACATGTTTTCAAATTCCTTAAAAGATTTTAACAAAAATATTGTAATCTTTTCAATTAAAATGTTTTAAATCAAAGATATTCGATTTAACCAAACAAAATAATTTTAAATTCAAACTAACACCTGAATTTTACGAATTTATATATTTTTTTCTTTTCAATTCCAAACAAGCAATTAACAGTTTAACAGCAATTAAAAAATAAATTTATTTATATTTTCTCTTAATTTATTCCAATTTTCAAAATCAAATCAATTCTCTACACATTATTTGTTTGTTGTTAGTTTTAGTTTTTGCTGCTGATTTCTTTTGTAATTTATCTACCGCTTTGTAATTAACGCATTACAGAAAATAGATCTTTATCAAATTGTCGTTTATTATTTGTCTGTGAAGTGTCAGCTGTTGGGCTGTTTATGTGCTGTCGCTTTGGCTGTCTTTAGTACATAAATTGATTTATGTTTTTTCAAATTTCATATGATTAAGATGCCAATTTCAAAGTTTACGCTTTTGTACAAAAATATTCCAAAATATATATATTAAATAAAATTGGAAACTAATAAAAAAGCGATCAGAAAAACATCAAGTTAATTAAATTTTCGTTGTTTTGCGGTTGGTGTTTGTTTTGTATTCGTTAGTAATTTATATAACATCGATAGAGTAGAAACAAAAACAACGAAAACTAAATATTTTGTGCAATTGAAATTCAATTTAGATAAACGTGTGCAACACTTTGGCATTTGCACAATTTCATTAGAGATCTTTGGTTTATACACCAAATATTAGAAGGTGAACAGGACAGGGGAAATACACTAATTTTAACACCGAAAGAAAAAACAACGTAAATGATTTATTAGGAAATAAAGCCTATGTCTCTCTCCCAATATAAGGCTATATCTTAGTTATTGTTTTAGTTTATGTCTTTATGTCTTAGTCTATGTCTTAGTCCATATCATAGTGTATATCTTAGTATGTGTATTTATATCTGTCTTGAAAAATTAGACTTTTCTCCCAGTGTATTTTGTTACCCAGCCACCATTCGTATTAACAAAACAAGCAAATTGCAACATATCTCAAACACAATCAAACTATTTATTATGACATGTCTAAATCGATTTGTTATTTAAACACTCCAACAAAAAAAATCTAAACAATATCTGCAAACAAATAAAAATCAGCAACAATAAAAACAAAATGATTAAGCCTTTTGCCAAAAATCAAAAACTTTGAAAATGAGCTGAGCCTTAAGAAAAACACCAGCGACATACTTTTTTGAAAGCAAAAAATTAAACAGCCACACAAAGTTCATTCGAAAAGACAAGCCGAAAATATTGATGAAGCTTTGAGAAACCGAAAAAATAAGACAACAAATAAATTGAAATTGAAAAACAATAAAAAGATTGGCAAAAGTTTTAACATGATGATTGTGGCAGAAAACAAAAAAATTTGTACGTTTTCAAAAAACCAACACATTTAACAAATTAAAGCGTAAGCTTAAGGCTCTAAAGAAAAACTAAAATAATTTTGGAAAAGAAAAACGTTGCTTAAGCTAATAAAATGGTAGATTTTGATAGGGCAATCTAATTTTGATAAATTTAGATTTTGAGCTGATAAATGATCCATGTAGTTCACAGTGAGTGTTTAATATATTCGATTGTTTATATACAAATTTAAGTTTTTTGATTTCTATACCTTACACTTACTTACAATTTCCTGATAGTTCGTTTTATTTGGGCTCTTCTATTTTTAAATGTAAATATCTCCTTTAAAAGCCCCTTTAATACCTTCTTTTGTGCAAAACTTTTTTGCAAATCATAAATCTTTTATGCGTAGCTTAGGCCTTAAAACCAACAAAAACCATTTAAAAGTGAAAGTTCCCAGGCACTTTATCCCAAAACTAACTCTTACTTCAACTCCCAACTAAACTTGACTGGAAAACAGTCAAATCGCTTTAGCAACAGTATAATTTAAAGGCTGTCAAAAACAATGACAAATGTTTTCATTGAACTGTATCAAAATAATAATTTAAGCAACTAAAAAAAATAGCTCCCACAATAAACTTTTTGTCTCCCTATATAAATACATTTTTGTTTTAATGTTTTTCCTAAATTTTGGTATTATAAGTACGTTAAAGTTTTATATTTATCTGTCTTGAAAAATTTGTTTTTTTTTTTTTAATTTTTCTCTAAATGTCTTCAAAGACTGACTGCAAAACAAATAATGTCAGCACTTTTCCCTACAAATGAAGTTAAAATTTTTGCTAAGCAAAAAATGTAAATTTTATTTGATTGATTACTTTGCAACTTCATAAAATTTAATATTTAAATTATTTCAAAAACTTCCAAAATAACTGATTTTTTGTTTGTCTGCTGTTGCGGGTGTAGGTTTTATTAAGGAAATAATCATACACCAATAAAACATATGACATATTAGATTTACGCTGTTGTTTTTAAAGCTCATTTCTTTATCGAGCTAGTATTACATTTTGGGTGTAAGTAAATCAGTCTATTTTCTTTAGGATTGTTTTATCTTTAACACCTTCAACATCAGCCTCTAAAGACAATTACATATAGTTTCAGTGACCTTTCCCTTTGTTTAGGTTTGTGCTTTCAACAGACAGACAGACAGACTTTTCGAAAAATTTCCTATAAATAGACAATTTTTGAAAAATTTCCCATTAACAATCAATTTTCGAAAAATTTAATATAAATAGTCAATTTTATAAAAATTTTCTATAAATAGCCAATTTTATAAAAAAAGTCAATTTTATAAAAAACTTTCCATAAATGTCAATTTTCGAAAAATTTTCTATAATAAGTCAATTTTCGAAAAAATTCCTATAAATAGTCAATTTTCGAAAAATTCCCTATAAATTGACAATTTTCGAAAAATTTAATATAAATAGTCAATTTTAATTTGTTTTTTTATATGAAATTATTCTAAATTTTTTTATAGGAAATTTTTCAAAAATTTACTATTTTTATAGGAAATTTTTCAAAAATTTACTATTTTTATAGGAAATTTTTCAAAAATTTACTATTTTTATAGGAAATTTTGCAAAAAGTTACTATTTTTATAGGAAATTTTTCAAAAATTTACTATTTTTATAGGAAATTTTTCAAAAATTTACTATTTTTATAGGAAATTTTTCAAAAATTTACTATTTTTATAGGAAAATTTTCAAAAATTTACTATTTTTATAAGAAATTTTTCAAAAATTTACTATTTTTATAGGAAATTTTTCAAAAATTTACTATTTTTATAGGAAATTTTTCAAAAATTTACTATTTTTATAGAAAAATTTTCAAAAATTTACTATTTTTATAGGAAATTTTTCAAAAATTTACTATTTTTATAGGAAATTTTTCAAAAATTTCCTATTTTTATAGGAAATTTTTCAAAAATTTCCTATTTTTATAGGAAATTTTTCAAAAATTTACTATTTTTATAGGAAATATTTCAAAAATTTACTATTTTTATAAGAAATTTTTCAAAAATTTACTATTTTTATAGGAAATTTTTCAAAAATTTACTATTTTTATAGGAAATTTTTCAAAAATTTACTATTTTTATAGGAAATTTTTCAAAAATTTACTATTTTTATAGGAAATTTTTCAAAAATTTACTATTTCTATACGAAATTTTCCAAAAATTTACTATTAGGAAATTTTTTCAAAAATTTGCCATATAGTAAGTTTGCCTATAGTAAGTTTTTATAAAAATATAGTTTTTAAAATATAGTTTTTATAAAAATTTACTATTTTTATAAAAAAAATTTCAAAAATTTACTAATTTTTTAGGAAATTAGTTAAAAATTTACCATTTTTATAGTAAATGTTTCAAAAATTAACTTTTTGTGTAGGAATTTGTTTTTAAATTTATTACTTTTATATAAAATTTTTCAAAAATTTACTATTTTTATTGGAAATTTTTCAAAAATTAACTATTTTTATAGGAATTTTTGCAAAAATTTACTATTTTTGTAGAAACATTTTTCAAAAATTCACTATTTTTATAGGAAATTTTTTAAAAGTTTACTATTTTTATAGGAATTTAAAAAAAATTAACTATTTTTATAGGAAATTTTTCAAAAATTTACAATTTTTTAACTAAATTTCTCAAAAATTGTACTATTTTTATAAGAAATTATTCAAAAATTTAATATTTTTATAAGAAGCTTTTCAAAATTTTATAGGACATCTTTCAAAAATTTGCTATTTTTATAGGAAATTTTTCAAAAATTTACTATTTTTATAGGAAATTTTTCAAAAGTTTCCTTTTTTTATAGGAAATTTTTCAAAAATTTACTATTTTGATAAATTTTCTTTTCAGTATTAGAAAACAAACAAATAAGAAAATAAAACTCAAAAAATTGATTTGAAAATTTGGCGTATCTGCGATTTGAAATACTGCTGATCTTATTATATTGCATTTTAATTTATTGCCAAATTCAGTGAACCTAATTTAAATTAAAAGTTTGTCTAAATATTAATAGTGACTTTATATGTATGTTCAAATTTTAATAAAGTTTTTCTTAATTTTCTTTTTTCATCTTAGCAAATAAACTGCACTTGTTTTGCATAATTTGTAAAATAAGCATTTGCCCAAAGTCTATATAAATTATAATATTTTCAACTTATTACAATTTCTGCTTTGACATAAATAGCCAAGCACTTGCTATCAAAAAAAAAAATAAAAAACTTAAAAAAAATTACATAAATACCTATTAAAAAAACAACTCTAAAATGTTTACATTAAAAGACCCACCGCTGGTTTTTGTGTAAATACATTTTATGGTTTATTAAAATAAATTATATATGGTTTTTATTTACATATATTTTTTTGGCAAAATTGTTTTTTCCTATATTTTTTTCTTTCTTAAGTAGAAAAGCTATGTAGTTTTTTTTAGTTTAAGCATTTAATACTTTGTATCGTATGTATAGAGCAAAAACTTAAGGCAAAAAAGTTTAACTACTTTTACCTCATAAAGTCTGTTAAAGACAAATTTGAATATATTATGAAAAAATTAATTATATTTTTTTATGATAGTTTTAGTTGTTAAGGGGTTTGGTTTTGAAGTTTTGCTGTTATTATTGTTAATAATTTTTTAATTAAAAACTTTGGTTTTATGAAAAACTGCCTAATTTATTTGAGAATTTACAAAAATTAAGATTTTGCAAGATCAGTAAATTTTAATACTTAAAAGCTAAAATAGTTACCTTTTAATACAATTGTTTTTTTAAATGATTTAGTGCACATACCTGTAATGAAAAAACGGAATATACAAGTTTTAATATTGTACATAAATATATATTTTTTATTTAAAATTTAATATTAAAAAATTTATGTCTAAAACTGTTATATTTTTATTCCAAAAATTTACATTAAAATTTTTGTATAGAAATTTTAATGTCAAAAATTTTTCTTAGAGATTCTTATGCCCACAAATATTTTAAAAAATTAACTACAAAAATAAGACATTTTTAAAAAATTCCCTATTATGAAATTTTGGAAAAATTTCCTATAAAAATAGTAAATTTTTAAAATATTTCCTAAGAAAATAGTTAATTTTTAAAATATTTCCTATAAAAATAGAAAATTTTTGAAAAATTTCCTATAAAAATATCAAATTTTTGAAAAATTTCCTATTAAAATAGAAAATTTTTGAAAAATTTCCTACAAAAATAGGAAATTTTTAAAAACTATCCTGAAAAAATAAACAAAATTTTTAAAAACTATCCTGAAAAAATAAACAAAATTTGAAAAATTTCCAATAAAAAAAGGAAATTTTTAGAATGTTATCTATAAAATTGTGAAATTTTGAAAAATTTCCTATTAAAATAGGAAATTTTCGAAAAATTTCCTATAAAAGTAGGAAATTTTTGAAAAATTTCTATAAAAATACGAAATTTTTGAAAAATTTCCTACAACAATAGAAAATTTTTGAAAAATTTCTTGTATAAATAGAAAATTTACTTTTTTATACCAAATTTTTCGAAAATTGACTATTTATAGGAAATTTTTCGAAAATTGACTATTTATAGGAAATTTTTCGAAAATTGACTATTTACAGGAAATTTTTCGAAAATTGACTATTTACAGGAAATTTTTTGAAAATTGACTATTTATAGGAAATTTTTCGAAAATTGACTATTTATAGAAAATTTTTCGAAAATTGACTCATTATAGGAAATTTTTCGAAAATTGACTCATTATAGGAAATTTTTCGAAAATTGACTATTTATAGGAAATTTTTCGAAAATTGACTATTTATAGGAAATTTTTCGAAAACTGACTATTTATAGGAAATTTTTCGAAAATTGACTATTTATAGGAAATTTTTCGAAAATTGACTATTTATAGGAAATTTTTCGAAAATTGACTCTATAGAAAATTTTTCGAAAATTGATTGTTTATAAAATTTTTCCTAAAAATAGTAAATTTTTGAAAAAATGTTTATGATATCCTATAAAAATTGAAAATTTCCTAAAAAAATAGTAAATTTTTTAAAAATTTCTATAAAAATTGAAAATTTTTGAAAAATTTCCTATAAAATTTTTGAAAAATTTTCTATTTTTGAAAAGCTTCCTATAAAACTAGTAAATTTTTGAAAAATTTTCTATAAAAAAATAAGTTTCAAGAAATTTCCTATAAAAATATGAAATTTTTGAAAAAATTCCTATAAAAAAGAAAATTTATAAAAATAGTATTTTTTTTAATTACCTATAAAAATTGTAAATCTTTGAAAAATTTCGAATAAAAATAGGATATTTTAAAAAAATTTCTTATAAAAAAAGGAAATTTTTGAAAAATTTCCAATAAAAATAGTAAATTTTCGAAAATTTTCTATAAGAATAGTAAATTTTTAAAAATTTCCTATACAAATAGGAAATTTTGGAAAAATTTCCTATAAAAGTAGGAAATTTTCGAAAAATTTCTTATAGAGGGAGTAAATTTTTGAGAAATTTCTTATAAAAATAATACGTTTTTGAAAAATTTCCTATAAAATAGTAAATTTTTTAAAAATTTTCTTTAGAATTAAATTTTTTAAATTTTTTTAAAAATTTCTTATGGAAATAGTAAATTTTTGAAAAATTTCCTATAAAATGGTAATTTTTTTCAAATAAAAAAAAAAAAAAATTTTTTTGAAAACTTCCTATAAAAAGGTAAATTTTAGAAAAACTTCCTTTAAAAACAGTAAATTTCCTTTTACATGTATATTCTAAAAAAACCCTTTATATTATCTTCCAAATACTTTCCTTTCCCAGTATTTCTCACAGAAATTAATGTACCATGAAGTCTTAAGTTAATCTTTATACGAGTATATTTCATATTGAATATTAACTTCAACTTAAAGCAAATACTGCAACATCTTTAGTAATATATCTTCTTAAAATGGCATTTTGACCTACATTTCTAAAATTTTTATTTATAACTCCTTTTTATTTGTATTATTGAAAGACTCTGTCTGTGTATACATGTCCGTCTGTCTGTCCGACTGTTGGTTTGTCGTCTTCTTAAACGTAAACGTTACTCGTACGTTTTGTTTGTCATAGTCCACCAAAAGTAATCTATCAATGACTTAAAAAATATATAAGCCACAACTAGTAGTCAAGTCACAAAACTTTGAACTCAAAATGAGTAGAGGTAAGAAAAACCAATAAACAAAAACTAAATATAAAGACCATTTCCTCATATACAAAACAAAATTCTATAGTTTATAGAAGATATTTTTGTGGTTAAAATAAAACTATGAATTTATAGAAAAAAAAAAAACATGTCGCTCACTAAACAACTGTCCATTTTATGTCAAACTCTTGTCTTTGTGATATATTTTCAAAAAATATAAAACTATAAGAAAAACTATAAGTAGAAGTGACTAAGTTTAAACTCATGTATGTATTCGAGTATCTGTGCTTGAACTAGTGGCACAGCATGCGTTGTTTTCTGGTCTTTTTTCTTATCTAAGCATATGGATGTGCCTATGTCTGTGTGTTTTTCTTTGTCTGTCTTTGAGTTTTTGTTTTTAGTTTAGTTGACCACTTGTATGACATGTACGCGCCAACAATTGTTAGCGGTAATATCAAGGCATATTAGCCGCTAAAATAATTTTTTAGTTTAGAAAAATATTTACTTTATTTTTTTCCTCTAATATTATTTTATCATTATATGGAATATTTTAACGGTCTTACTCCCTGATTTCTTTATATATGTATAGAAGCGATTCCATTTTATTTGTCTTCACAAACACATACGAGTACAGCTAAAACACAAGCACTACTAAGTATTCTTCATTGTAACAAATCATTACTATCAAAATGTTTTGAGAAGATAGTCTAGAGTAGTTCTTAAGATTATTTTCAATACTAAATTTTGTAAATTTTTACATCGAAAAATATCTATTTAAATTTTTTTTCTTGAAAAATTTTATGATGAAATTTTATATCAAAAATTTTGTATTAAATTTTTTTTTCAGAATTTTAATATTGAGAAATTTTACTGAAAAAAATCTTCAAGAAATTTTTTTATATTTTTAAATTTTTTGTAAGATATGTTTATATGGAAAAATTTGTGATTGAAAATTTAAATATCAAAAAATTTTGCAAATTTTAATGTCAAAAGATTTTTATTTCAAAAATCGAAAAATTGTCTATTGATCATTTTTGTATCGAAAAATTCTCTATAGAAAATTTTTACACTGAAAACGTTTCTATTAGAAATTTGTACATCGAAAATTTTTAAATCAAAAAATTTTATTAAAAACTATAACTGTAGTGTATTGCACTAAGATCCCAATATATTACAATTATTTATTATTGTAATAAATAGTTTTTTGTTAAACAAAAAATGTTGATGGGGAAACTTTTCCGACGCGTTTTGATGGTTGGTTAGGCAATCTCTTCTGGAGGATTATTAATAATTCTAGACAGAGCGAAAACCACACATTATAATTTTGTATTGAAAATTTTGAAAGGTTTCAATGAAACCTATTAGTATAAATAAGTTTTATATTAAAAAAAATTTATATCAAACAATTTTCTATTAATTTTTTTTTTAAAGGTTATTTTCAATAAATTTTTGATACAAATATTTTTATATAAAAAAATTTCACATTAAAATTTTTTAACCTAAACATTAATATTGCGAATTTTATCATAAAAAATTTTCTATTAAAAAAATTTTCTATTGAAAACTTTTTTATCTAAATATTTTCAATTGAAAATTAAAAAAAAAATTCTATTAAAATTTTTAAATCATATCAAAAACATTATAAATTTTAAAATTGAGAAATTTATTTTTAAATTTGTATATCTAAAGACTTTAAATTGCAAAATTGCATCGAACAATTTATTCTTGAAAATTTTAGTATAAAAACCAGGGACCGAAAATAACTGTTATTTTTGAATTTTTGATTAAAAAAAGGAAATATCGGAGAATAAAATCAAGTATAACATTTTGATAGTCTTGGACGAAATTTTCATAAAATGCGATGATTTTTAAAAACCTGATTTTTATTTTTTAGAAAAAAAAAAATAACAATTATTTTTTGATTTTTATTTTTTTGAGCAAAAATAAAAGTTATTTTTTAACTTTTATTTTTTCAAGCAAAAATAACAGTTATTTTTGACTTTTATTATTTCGATCAAGAATAAAAGTTATTTTTTGACTTTTATTTTTACGAGCAGAAATAAAAGTTATTTTTGTGTTTGCAACCCTAATTATGATTGCGAAACTCAATTCCATTAATTTTTGAGCATATGCAAAATATTTTCAATGAAAAATTATCTTTGTTTGACAAAAAATTTCAATAAATTTATCATGAATTTAAGCAAATGTAACTTTTATTTCTGCTCGAAAAAATAAAAGTTAAGAAATAACTTTTATTCATACTCGAAATAATAAAAGTCAAAAATAACTGTTATTTTTTTCGAAAAAATAAAAGTCAAAAAATAACTTTTATTTCTGCTCGAAAAAATAAAAGTAAAAAAAATAACTTTTATTTTCTGACTTTTACGATAAAAGTTATAACAGTAACGGTCCCTGATAAAAACATTTTCTATAAAAAATTTTTAATAAAGAAAAATTCTAAAATATTTTCTATTAAAATTTTTACATAGAAAATGTCTAAAGCAAAACATATTTTAATAAAAAAAATTTCATACCAAAATCTTTTTTTCTTAAAATTCCTATTCGAAATTTTCAATACAAAATTTTTTAATTTTTAAATTAAAAAGTTTTATATTATAAATTTTTATATAGAAAATTTTTAAATTAAAAACATGTTAAAAATTTTTCTATCGAGAAGTTTTTTTTGAAATTTTATATCTACAAACTTTTTATTGAGAATTTTTTATCAAAAAATTTTCTACTGCAATATTTTATAGTGTAAATCTTTTTATATCTTAGTCTATGTCTTAGTCTATGTTTTAGTCTATGTCTTAGTCTATGTCTTAGTCTATGTCTTAGTCTATGTCTTAGTCTATGTCTTAGTCTATGTCTTAGTCTATGTCTTAGTCTATGTCTTAGTCTATGTCTTAGTCTATGTCTTAGTCTATGTCTTAGTCTATGTCTTAGTCTATGTCTTAGTCTATGTCTTAGTCTATGTCTTAGTCTATGTCTTAGTCTATGTCTTAGTCTATGTCTTAGTCTATGTCTTAGTCTATGTCTTAGTCTATGTCTTAGTCTATGTCTTAGTCTATGTCTTAGTCTATGTCTTAGTCTATGTCTTAGTCTATGTCTTAGTCTATGTCTTAGTCTATGTCTTAGTCTATGTCTTAGTCTATGTCTTAGTCTATGTCTTAGTCTATGTCTTAGTCTATGTCTTAGTCTATGTTTTAGTCTATGTCTTAGTCTATGTCTTAGTCTATGTCTTAGTCTATGTCTTAGTCTATGTCTTAGTCTATGTCTTAGTCTATGTCTTAGTCTATATCTTAGTCTATGTCTTAGTCTATGTCTTAGTCTATGTCTTAGTCTATGTCTTAGTCTATGTCTTAGTCTATGTCTTAGTCTATGTCTTAGTCTATGTCTTAGTCTATGTCTTAGTCTATGTCTTAGTCTATGTCTTAGTCTATGTCTTAGTCTATGTCTTAGTCTATGTCTTAGTCTATGTCTTAGTCTATGTCTTAGTCTATGTCTTAGTCTATGTCTTAGTCTATGTCTTAGTCTATGTCTTAGTCTATGTCTTAGTCTATGTCTTAGTCTATGTCTTAGTCTATGTCTTAGTCTATGTCTTAGTCTATGTCTTAGTCTATGTCTTAGTCTATGTCTTAGTCTATGTCTTAGTCTATGTCTTAGTCTATGTCTTGGCCTATGTCTTAGTCTATGTCTTAGTCTATGTCTTAGCCTATGTCTTAGTCTATGTCTTAGTCTATGTCTTAGTCTATGTCTTAGTCTATGTCTTAGTCTATGTCTTAGTCTATGTCTTAGTCTATGTCTTAGTCTATGTCTTAGTCTATATCTTAGTCTATGTCTTAGTCTATGTCTTAGTCTATGTCTTAGTCTATGTCTTAGTCTATGTCTTAGTCTATGTCTTAGTCTATGTCTTAGTCTATGTCTTAGTCTATGTCTTAGTCTATGTCTTAGTCTATGTCTTAGTCTATGTCTTAGTCTATGTCTTAGTCTATGTCTTAGTCTATGTCTTAGTCTATGTCTTAGTCTATGTCTTAGTCTATGTCTTAGTCTATGTCTTAGTCTATGTCTTAGTCTATGTCTTAGTCTATGTCTTAGTCTATGTCTTAGTCTATGTCTTAGTCTATGTCTTAGTCTATGTCTTAGTCTATGTCTTAGTCTATGTCTTAGTCTATGTCTTAGTCTATGTCTTAGTCTATGTCTTAGTCTATGTCTTAGTCTATGTCTTAGTCTATGTCTTAGTCTATGTCTTAGTCTATGTCTTAGTCTATGTCTTAGTCTATGTCTTAGTCTATGTCTTAGTCTATGTCTTAGTCTATGTCTTAGTCTATGTCTTAGTCTATGTCTTAGTCTATGTCTTTGTCTATGTCTTAGTCTATGTCTTAGTCTATGTCTTAGTCTATGTCTTAGTCTATGTCTTAGTCTATGTCTTAGTCTATGTCTTAGTCTATGTCTTAGTCTATGTCTTAGTCTATGTCTTAGACTATGTCTTAGTCTATGTCTTAGACTATGTCTTAGTCTATGTCTTAGTCTATGTCTTAGTCTATGTCTTAGTCTATGTCTAAGTCTATGTCTTAGTCTACGTCTTAGTCTATGTCTTAGTCTATGTCTGAGCCTATGTCTTAGACTATGTCTTAGTCTATGTCTTAGTCTATGTCTTAGTCTATGTCTTAGTCTATGTCTAAGTCTATGTCTTAGTCTACGTCTTAGTCTATGTCTTAGTCTATGTCTGAGCCTATGTCGTAGTCTATGTCTTAGTCTATGTCTTAGTCTATGTCTTAGTCTATGTCTTAGTCTATGTCTTAGTCTATGTCTTAGTCTATGTCTTAGTCTATGTCTTAGTCTATGTCTTAGTCTATGTCTTAGTCTATGTCTTAGTCTATGTCTTAGTCTATGTCTTAGTCTATGTCTTAGTCTATGTCTTAGTCTATGTCTTAGTCTATGTCTTAGTCTATGTCTTAGTCTATGTCTTAGTCTATGTCTTAGTCTATGTCTTAGTCTATGTCTTAGTCTATGTCTTAGTCTATGTCTTAGTCTATGTCTTAGTCTATGTCTTAGTCTATGTCTTAGTCTATGTCTTAGTCTATGTCTTAGTCTATGTCTTAGTCTATGTCTTAGTCTATGTCTTAGTCTATGTCTTAGTCTATGTCTTAGTCTATGTCTTAGTCTATGTCTTAGTCTATGTCTTAGTCTATGTCTTAGTCTATGTCTTAGTCTATGTCTTAGTCTATGTCTTAGTCTATGTCTTAGTCTATGTCTTAGTCTATGTCTTAGTCTATGTCTTAGTCTATGTCTTTGTCTATGTCTTAGTCTATGTCTTAGTCTATGTCTTAGTCTATGTCTTAGTCTATGTCTTAGTCTATGTCTTAGGCTATGTCTTAGTCTATGTCTTAGTCTATGTCTTAGTCTATGTCTTAGACTATGTCTTAGTCTATGTCTTAGACTATGTCTTAGTCTATGTCTTAGTCTATGTCTTAGTCTATGTCTTAGTCTATGTCTAAGTCTATGTCTTAGTCTACGTCTTAGTCTATGTCTTAGTCTATGTCTGAGCCTATGTCGTAGTCTATGTCTTAGTCTATGTCTTAGTCTATGTCTTAGTCTATGTCTTAGTCTATGTCTTAGTCTATGTCTTAGTCTATGTCTTAGTCTATGTCTTAGTCTATGTCTTAGTCTATGTCTTAGTCTATGTCTTAGTCTATGTCTTAGTCTATGTCTTAGTCTATGTCTTAGTCTATGTCTTAGTCTATGTCTTAGTCTATGTCTTAGTCTATGTCTTAGTCTATGTCTTAGTCTATGTCTTAGTCTATGTCTTAGTCTATGTCTTAGTCTATGTCTTAGTCTATGTCTTAGTCTATGTCTTAGTCTATGTCTTAGTCTATGTCTTAGTCTATGTCTTAGTCTATGTCTTAGTCTATGTCTTAGTCTATGTCTTAGTCTATGTCTTAGTCTATGTCTTAGTCTATGTCTTAGTCTATGTCTTAGTCTATGTCTTAGTCTATGTCTTAGTCTATGTCTTAGTCTATGTCTTAGTCTATGTCTTAGTCTATGTCTTAGTCTATGTCTTAGTCTATGTCTTAGTCTATGTCTTAGTCTATGTCTTAGTCTATGTCTTAGTCTATGTCTTAGTCTATGTCTTAGTCTATGTCTTAGTCTATGTCTTAGTCTATGTCTTAGTCTATGTCTTAGTCTATGTCTTAGTCTATGTCTTAGTCTATGTCTTAGTCTATGTCTTAGTCTATGTCTTAGTCTATGTCTTAGTCTATGTCTTAGTCTATGTCTTAGTCTATATCTGAGCCTATGTCTGAGCCTATGTCTTAGTCTATGTCTTAGTCTATGTCTTAGTCTATGTCTTAGTCTATGTCTTAGTCTATGTCTTAGTCTATGTCTTAGTCTATGTCTTAGTCTATGTCTTAGTCTATATCTTAGTCTATGTCTTCGTCTATGTCTTAGTCTACGTCTTAGTCTTCGTCTTTGTCTACGTCTTAGTCTATATCTTAGTTTATGTCTTAGTCTATGTCTATGTCTTATTCTATATCTTAGTCTATGTCTTAGTCTATGTCTTAGTTTATGTCTTAGTCTATGTCTTAGTCTATGTCTTAGTCTATGTCTTAGTCTATGTCTTAGTCTATGTCTTAGTCTATATCTGAGCCTATGTCTGAGCCTATGTCTTAGTCTATGTCTTAGTCTATGTCTTAGTCTATGTCTTAGTCTATGTCTTAGTCTATGTCTTAGTCTATGTCTTAGTCTATGTCTTAGTCTATGTCTTAGTCTATGTCTTAGTCTATGTCTTAGTCTATGTCTTCGTCTATGTCTTAGTCTACGTCTTAGTCTACATCTTTGTCTACGTCTTTGTCTATGTCTTAGTCTATATCTTAGTCTATGTCTTAGTATATGTCTATGTCTTATTCTATATCTTAGTCTATGTCTTAGTCTATGTCTTAGTTTATGTCTTAGTCTATGTCTTAGTCTATGTCTTAGTCTATGTCTTAGTCTATGTCTTAGTCTATATCTTAGTCTATGTCTTAGTCTATGTCTTAGTCTATCTTAGTCTATGTCTTAGTCTATGTCTTAGTCTATGTCTTAGTCTATGTCTTAGTCTATGTCTTAGTCTATGTCTTAGTCTATGTCTTAGTCTATGTCTTAGTCTATGTCTTAGTCTATGTCTTAGTCTATGTCTTAGTCTATGTCTTAGTCTATATCTTAGTCTATGTCTTAGTCTATGTCTTAGTCTATATCTTAGTCTATGTCTTAGTCTATGTCTTAGTCTATGTCTTAGTCTATGTCTTAGTCTATGTCTTAGTCTATGTCTTAGTCTATGTCTTAGCCTATGTCTTAGTCTATGTCTTAGTCTATGTCTTAGTCTATGTCTTAGTCTATGTCTTAGTCTATGTCTTAGTCTATGTCTTAGTCTATGTCTTAGTCTATGTCTTAGTCTATGTCTTAGTCTATGTCTTAGTCTATGTCTTAGTCTATGTCTTAGTCTATGTCTTAGTCTATGTCTTAGTCTATGTCTTAGTCTATGTCTTAGTCTATGTCTTAGTCTATGTCTTAGTCTATGTCTTAGTCTATGTCTTAGTCTATGTCTTAGTCTATGCCTTAGTCTATGTCTTAGTCTATGTCTTAGTCTATGTCTTAGTCTATGTCTTAGTCTATGTCATAGTCTATGTCTTAGTCTATGTCTTAGTCTATGTCTTAGTCTATGTCTTAGTCTATGTCTTAGTCTATGTCTTAGTCTATGTCTTAGTCTATGTCTTAGTCTATGTCTTAGTCTATGTCTTAGTCTATGTCTTAGTCTATGTCTTAGTCTATGTCTTAGTCTATGTCTTAGTCTATGTCTTAGTCTATGTCTTAGTCTATGTCTATGTCTTAGTCTATGTCTTAGTCTATGTCTTAGTCTATGTCTTAGTCTATGTCTTAGTCTATGTCTTAGTCTATGTCTTAGTCTATGTCTTAGTCTATGTCTTAGTCTATGTCTTAGTCTATGTCTTAGTCTATGTCTTAGTCTATGTCTTAGTCTATGTCTTAGTCTATGTCTTAGTCTATGTCTTAGTCTATGTCTTAGTCTATGTCTTAGTCTATGTCTTAGTCTATGTCTTAGTCTATGTCTTAGTCTATGTCTTAGTCTATGTCTTAGTCTATGTCTTAGTCTATGTCTTAGTCTATGTCTTAGTCTATGTCTTAGTCTATGTCTTAGTCTATGTCTTAGTCTATGTCTTAGTCTATGTCTTAGTCTATGTCTTAGTCTATGTCTTAGTCTATGTCTTAGTCTATGTCTTAGTCTATGTCTTAGTCTATATCTTATCTATATCTTAGTCTGTGTCTTAATCTATGTCTTAGTCTCCGTCTTAGTCTATGTCTTAGTCTGTGTCAGAAAATATTCTATTTGAAATTTATGTTACTTAACTCATTGTGTTTTAGCTCTTATTTCTGCTTCTTTTTTTGGCTCAATTTGTAATTTTGTGTGTGTTAGAGCATGTGTGTCTATGTTTTGGCATAGTCCATCTAGTCGTCTTCTTATTCTTCAGTTTTTACTACTGGAATGAGTGACATTTTGTTGTTGCATGTATTGACAGGCATTGGGTAAACGATCCGTACTAAAATGTTACAATAGCTCTATAACAGCAAATAAAACAACAACAGAAACATTGGGGCAAATAATAAAGTAAAAAAACAAGAGTCTTGTCTAGTTGTTGGCGAAAAAAGAAGGACTTTTTTTAGCCAAGTTTTAAAACTTGTGAAGAAGATGCAGCTTTTTTGTTTTCGATATAAACGGAAAATTCTTGCAGAGTTTAGGAAAAAACTAAAAGAATTATATAAAATAAAAGAAAATCTTTCGGACTGCTCATTGTCTCATGAGACGTTCTTAGTTTTTTTTTAAAGCTTTCGAAAAAAAGTAGTTTTAGTTTTTTTTTGTTCTCAAAATACCGTTATAATGTTTAAACTGACAATAATTTAATGACAAACGATGAGTAAGGATTTAGCAATTGAAGGAGAGCAAAAAAATTAATTTAAAATAAATTTGATAAAGTGTTGGGATTTTGTTTTCAAATTTTGTAATATAAAGAAATTTTAAAACAACTTTAAATAAATTTTTTTTTATCCAAATAAAATATTTTTCCATTCATATATTTAAGCTTTAAAGCTTTGAGATAACATTAAAATAACCAGTTTTTTCAGCGTTTAACAAATTTGTATTCCCTTAGCACAAAAACTAAAGATATTCACTAAATAATCTTCTTATATTATGGTTTTGCTTTAGTTTCGCTTTTCTCTGGTTGCTGCAACATTGTTGCAACAAATTATTATTCAATAAAAAACTATGATGGCATGCCTCCATCTTTTGAATGCGTTCGTTTTATTGTATTTTTATGTGTTTATATAAAGAATATTTGCAACCATAGAGAAATGATTTATTAAAGCCAAGGTAATGGTAATGTCTCAGAGAAAACCTGTTGAATTAAATCTGTATTTTTTTATTACATTTTTTTTGTGCCTGTACTTTAAATGTTTTAATCGTCATGAATTTGTTTAAGAATTTAGAAATCGTTACTCAATAAATTACTTTTAAAATATCAATTGATTTTTCCTTTTTTCCTCCCGTCTGTGTGTGCTTCTGCTGCATTTAAATGTTGTGACTCGACTTTCAAGTGGAATCCTTTTAAAGTGTTTTTCCTAGTTAGGCCTTTGGTCTTGGCGGTAAGATGATACTGAGGTCTTGGAGCTATTTTATTGTATTTGTTCCTGTTTAAATTTAACGTGAAGATGCATGCAAGTCTGGAGGCTTTAGGTGTGATTTTTTTGTTTGGAAGCAACAATGTATCTGGCTGTTACTTAAAGTATGTACAATTATTATTTAAAAATGATTTATTATGATTTGTAAAGTCTGCATTATTAAGGATGGAATGATGCATTTAGTGCTGCAGGACAATAAAGAAGTCCGTCTATCTATGTACTAACTTATGCTTATGTCGATTGTCACATTAAAGATAATATACTTAGTTATGGACAATTAATAATACATAGACTAAGACATAGACTGAGATATAGACTGAAATATAGACTAAGACGTAGACTAAGACAAAAAATAAGACATAGACTACAACATAGGCTAAGACATAGAATAAGCCATAGAATACGACTAAGACATAGATTAAAATATAGACTAAGTCGTAGACTAAGACATAGACTAAGACATAGGCTAAGACATAGACTAAGACATAGACTAAGACATAGACTAAGACATAGACTAAGACATAGACTTAGACATAGACTAAGACATAGACTAAGATATAGATTAAGACATATACTAAGATAGAGACTAAGATATAGACTAAGACGAAGAATAAGACATAGACTAAGATATAGACTAAGACATAGACTAAGACATAGACTAAGACAAAGACTAATACATAGACTAAGAGATAGACTAAGAGATAGACTAAGACATAGACTAAGACATAGACTAAGATATAGACTAAGACATAGACTAAGACACAGACTAAGTCATAGACTAAGACATAGACTTAGACAAAGACTAAGACATAGACTAAGACATAGACTAAGACATAGACTAAGACTAAGACATAGACTAAGACATAGACTAAGATATAGACTAAGACATAGACTAAGACATAGACTAAGACATAGACTAAGACATAGACTAAGACATAGACTAAGATATAGACTAAGACATAGACTAAGACATAGACTAAGACATGGACTAAGACATAGACTAAGACATAGACTAAGACATAGACTAAGACATAGACTTAGACATAGACTAAGATATAGACTAAGACATAGACTAAGACATAGACTAAGACGTGGACTAAGACATAGACTAAGACATAGACTAAGACATAGACTAAGACATGGACTAAGACATAGACTAAGACATAGACTAAGACATAGACTAAGACATAGACTAAGACATAGACTAAGACATAGACTAAGACATAGACTAAGACATAGACTAAGACATAGACTAAGACATAGACTAAGACATAGACTAAGACATAGACTAAGACATAGACTAAGACATAGACTAAGACATAGACTAAGACATCGACTAAGACATAGACTAAGACATAGACTAAAACATAGACTAAGACATAGACTAAGAGATAGACTAAGACATAGACTAAGACATAGACTAAGATATAGACTAAGACATAGACTAAGACACAGACTAAGTCATAGACTAAGACATAGACTAAGGCAAAGACTAAGACATAGACTAAGACATAGACTAAGACATAGACTAAGACATAGACTAAGATATAGACTAAGACATAGACTAAGACATAGACTAAGACATAGACTAAGACATAGACTAAGAAATAGACTGAGACATAGACTAAGACATAGACTAAGACATAGACTAAGACATGGACTAAGATATAGACTAAGACATAGACTTAGACATAGACTAAGATATAGACTAAGACATAGACTAAGACATAGACTAAGACATGGACTAAGACATAGACTAAGACATAGACTAAGACATAGACTAAGACATAGACTAAGACATAGACTAAGACATAGACTAAGACATAGACTAAGACATAGACTAAGACATAGACTAAGACATAGACTAAGACATAGACTAAGACATAGACTAAGACATGGACTAAGACATAGACTAAGACATAGACTAAGACATAGAATAAGACATAGACTAAGACATAGACTAAGACATAGACTAAGACATAGACTAAGACATAGACTAAGACATAGACTAAGACATAGACTAAGACATAGACTAAGACATAGACTAAGACATAGACTAAGACATAGACTAAGACATAGACTAAGACATAGACTAAGACATAGACTAAGACATAGACTAAGACATAGACTAAGACATAGACTAAGACATAGACTAAGACATAGACTAAGACATAGACTAAGACATAGACTAAGACATAGACTAAGACATAGACTAAGACATAGACTAAGACATAGACTAAGACATAGAATTAGATATAGACTAAGACATAGACTAAGACATAGACTAAGATATAGACTAAGACATAGACTAAGACCTAAACTAAGACAAAGAATAAGATATAGACTAAGACATAGACTAAGATATAGACTAAGACATAGACTAAGACACAAACTAAAAAATAGACTAAAACATAGACTAAGATATAGAATGAGACATAGACTGAGACATAGACTAAGATATAGACTAAGACACAAAATAAGACATAGACTAAGACATAGACAGTCATTTTTACTAATATTTGTCCAAGATTTTGCATTTAGTTTCCTTTTATACTTTCTTCAATATTCCTAAGGCCGCGATGAAAATCTTTGTTAAAATCCTGTTTTATTTCATTAATATAAGCAAAAATATTTTATCACAATTAAATATTTACTTAGTCGGCCATTTAGAAAATATAATCTACCGAACTGAGAATAAAATCCATTTAAGTGTTTTTTTAGATGTAAATAAACAGCGTTTTAAAAAAAAATATTTTTAAATGGTATTTTAAAATTACTTTTAAGTATTTTTTATACTTTTTTCCAACATTAGTCTGAGAAATAAGCCAGAAAATAAAATACATAAATTTGCGTTTTAAAAGCTTTTTATATTAGTTATTTTATATTTTATGCTCGTGAGTCTAACACGCAAACTTATAAACTTCAGGCAAATGCTTTTTATTGGGGATAAATGTGTGTGCCCAAATGTTGACATTGATAATAATGACACTGATTGTTCAGGCAACACATCATTAAGAACACACAGAGCTTTTCATTTTGTTTTATTTTACATTAAACTTTTTTTTTTTTGATTTTGTTGCTGTAAACATTTTTTTTTAGCTTAAAAGCATACAAATTCTACAGTATGTAGCAGAAGCAGCAGCATTTAGTAAATGTCCAGCATTTTATCCACATTCCTTTAAACATTTCTTCAGTGTATTTCTCTCACTCTTTGGGATTTTCGTTTTTTTATGAAAATGTTGCTGTTACTGCTGCTCAGGTTGTTGCTGCAACATTTGTGCATATAAAGCGAGAAAAAGGGTAAAAGCAATGATATGCTGTTAGTTATGTGTAGACAAAAAATTTACATTAATGTTAAGTAAACTGACTAAAATGCACACATATATGTACTATTTATATGTAACAGAAAAGGAGCTACAAAAAGTAGTATTAAAGGAATCTTTTATAAACTGGACAAACCACAACTCAAAACTTTTATTAAAATAACGAAAAAAAAAAAAATAAGAAAAATAAGCTATAATATTTATAAAAAAAACTACTGTTTCTTCACTTGTAAATTTAAAATGGAAAATCGAAAAATCCATTTTGGAGCCAAAGCATAAATAACACAAAAATAGTTCCAAACCGTGAAGAGGGACCTAAAAACTTTAGATTAAGTTTAAGACTAAGAACTAGAATGAGACATAAACTATGACATTGACATAGATTAAGATACATTAAGATACAAGAGACATAGACTATGACATAGACTAAGACATAGACTAAGACATAGACTAAGACATAGACTAAGACATAGACTAAGACATAGACTAAGACATAGACTAAGACATAGACTAAGACATAGACTAAGACATAGACTAAGACATAGACTAAGACATAGACTAAGACATAGACTAAGACATAGACTAAGACATAGACTAAGACATAGACTAAGACATAGACTAAGACATAGACTAAGACATAGACTAAGACATAGACTAAGACATAGACTAAGACATAGACTAAGACATAGACTAAGACATAGACTAAGACATAGACTAAGACATAGACTAAGACATAGACTAAGGCATAGACTAAGACATAGACTAAGACATAGACTAAGACATAGACTAAGACATAGACTAAGACATAGACTAAGACATAGACTAAGACATAGACTAAGACATAGACTAAGACATAGACTAAGACATAGACTAAGACATAGACTAAGACATAGACTAAGACATAGACTAAGACATAGACTAAGATATAGACTAAGACATAGACTAAGGCATAGACTAAGACATAGACTAAGACATAGACTAAGACATAGACTAAGACATAGACTAAGACATAGACTAAGACATAGACTAAGACATAGACTAAGACATAGACTAAGACATAGACTAAGACATAGACTAAGACATAGACTAAGACATAGACTAAGACATAGACTAAGACATAGACTAAGACATAGACTAAGACATAGACTAAGACATAGACTAGGACATAGACTAAGACATAGACTAAGACATAGACTAAGACATAGACTAAGACATAGACTAAGACATAGACTAAGACATAGACTAAGACATAGACTAAGACATAGACTAAGACATAGACTAAGACATAGACTAAAACATAGACTAAGACATAGACTAAGACATAGACTAAGACATAGACTAAGACATAGACTAAGACATAGACTAAGACATAGACTAAGACATAGACTAAGACATAGACTAAGACATAGACTAAGACATAGACTAAGACATAGACTAAGACATAGACTAAGACATAGACTAAGACATAGACTAAGACATAGACTAAGACATAGACTAAGACATAGACTAAGACATAGACTAAGACATAGACTAAGACATAGACTAAGACATAGGCTAAGACATAGACTAAGACATAGACTAAGACATAGACTAAGACATAGACTAAGACATAGACTAAGACATAGACTAAGACATAGACTAAGACATAGACTAAGACATAAACTAAGACATAAACTAAGACATAGACTAAGACATAGACTAATACATAGAATAAGACATAGACTTAGACATAGACTAAGACATAGACTTAGACATAGACTGAGATATAGACTAAGGCATAGACTTAGACATAGACTAAGGCATAGACTAAGATATAGATTAAGACATAGATTCAGACGTAGACTAAGACATGGACTAAGACATAGACTAAGACATAGACTGTTTTTTTACTAGTCTTTAATTGATACCCATTTACATTGAAACTATTTAAACTTTGGCTTAGGGTTTACTTTTTATTCTACCGTTTCTTTCAGTTTTTTTCTTTGGCTTCAGCTTTTTTTTTTTTGTTTTAAAACTTAAAAAAATAAACGTATTGAAAAAAATAACAGCTAGAAAATTGAAATGCCTTATGGTCATATAAGTAGTTGAAGAAAAATGTGGCCTTAGAGAATATGGAAGAAAAAAAAAACAGTTTAATGGGTAAATAACGCAAAAATGCAAATCAATCGTTATAGCGAAAAGACCAAGACCGAAGAAAACAAGAAAAAGGGGGTAAAATAAACAGTTTGTCTATAGTGCTATGACTACTCGGCCGCAACTACTGTGTGGCAGTTGCTTATGGACAGTTTTCAATTGATGTTTAACGAAAAATCTACTTTTTTTGGTTTGTTGGTAATTTTCTGTTCTTAAGCTTTTACTGTCAAGTTAAAAAATTTATTTGAGAAAATAGAAAATATTCTACGATCTATGGCTTTAAGCTGTTTGCAATGAAGGCAATTTAAAAGAAATTATATCTCGAGTTTTTTTTTTATTAACGAAATCAAAGAGGAAATGTATGATGAGGTGTAACAATTTCCTCTTTGGTTAGGGAATAAAATAAATGGGAAGAGTAAAGAGTTCTAGGCGATGATACATGGCTATTTCTATAAGTTCAAAATTAAATAGTTTGAAAATAAGAATGAGTTTTTTTATTGATTTTAAGACCATAAAATTGTCATTATCTTTAGATTATGAACTTTTTTGTGATTTTTGACAGAAGGGTCATAAGGGAGTTATGGCCAAATATGGACCAATAAAAAAAATTACTTTAAAAAATTTTTCAATATGAAAAAATTCATTTAAAAAATTTTTTAACTAAATTTTTATATTTGAAACTAATTTTTTAGGAAATTTTTCAATATGAAAAAATTTCTTAAAAAAAATTCAAAATCAATTTGAAAAAAATTCGTTAGAAAATTTTTCAATTTGTTTAGACAATTTTCAATTTAAAAAATTTCTTTAGATCATTTTTCAATGTGAAAATATTTCTTTAAAAAATTGTTCAATATGAAAAAATTTTTTAAATAATTTTTTAATATGAAAAAATTTTCTTAGAAAATTTTTCAATTTAAAAAAAATTATTTAGAAAATTTTTCAATTTAAAAAAAATTATTTAGAAAATTTTTCGATATGAAAAAATTTCTTTAGAAAATTTTTTAATGTGAAAAATTTCTTTAAAAAATTTTTTAATTTTAAAAAAATTCTTTAAAAAATTTTTCAATGTGAAAAACCTTCTTTAGAAAATTTTTCAATGTAAAAAAAAGTTCTTTAGAAAAATTTTCAATGTGAAATATTTTCTTTACAAAATTTTTTAATATAAAATAAAATTCCTTAGATAATTTTTCAATATAAAAAGTTTTTTTAAAAAAAAATTTCAATGTGAAAAAATTTTAATGTAAAAAAATTTTTTAATTTGAAAAAATTTCTTTAGAAAATTTTTTTCAATGTAAAAAAAATTTCTTTAGAAAATGTGGAAAAATTTTTTAGAAAATTTTTCAATATGAAAAAATTTTCTTAGAAAATTTTTCAATATGAAAAAATTTTCTTAGAAAATTTTTCAATATGAAAAAATTTTCTTAGAAAATTTTTCAATATGATACAAGAAATTGGAAAAATTTTCAATATAAAAAAAATTTCTTACGAAAAAATTAATAGTTATAGATTTAAAACTTTACAAAAGGTATGACTTAAATATTATTCGACATTATTGACTCAAGAAATCACATAAATACTTTATTACTTCTTTGAATTCATCATCCATCTCATCTTATCTTTCTTTTAGATTTAACACTTCATACCCATAATGCAAACATACGATTCATCTAAATTGTTACAAATAGTCAATATCCTTAACAAATTTTTGCCAACAAAATTCAGTTATTTCATTTTTACAACAACAACATCTTGTTTAATAAAATAATTTACATATAAATTATCAGCTTCATTGTTACACCTGCAATTAAATTAAGTTGTATCTAATTCTAAAACATAAAATCTCATTGCCATATAACCCAACATACAATATATCTATGCATAATATTATAATGTCAGGTTTAAAGAAACTATATTTAAAGACATAACATATCCGTTAACTTAAACTATGTAAGATGATAATTTGTTATAGAAAAAAAATTAAAAAAAAACGCAAAAAGAAACGCAGGCTGCATACCAAAAGTTAAGTAACAAACAAAATTATAGACTGAGGAGCAAAAAAAAAAAACTCACTAAGCAGACACGGGCTCTGTTGCCAGAATAATAGGAGTTGAAAAAAAACTAGACAAGATTCCAAAGAAAATTATAGAGGATTAACTTTAAATTAATAATAAGATAGTTAAGATAAACAAGAAACTATAGTATGTTTATTGTTAAAAAAAATAACTTAAACAAGCCACAGAAACTGGGTCAATACAGTAGTAGTTGGAAATACCAAAGTAGTTATGAGCCTCAGAAAAATGACTTAATATTATAATGTATTAAGAAATTTTGGTTTTGTTTTAAATGTGCTATAAATAATTTATAGAGAGATCTCCTCAAATATGAACATGGAAAATATAATTCATTGTTTTATGCCCTACACCCCTAGTTATGGAAAGCGTTAATGTTTTAAAGATCCAGTAAAGCTGAATTCATCCACTGCTTCGGAACGAAATTTTTGTTCTGAAACATTTTTACTCTTTTGAGAGATTGTTCTGAGGTGATTCACCCACTTCGAACAATTCTTCTGGAAAAACGAGAATGCCATATGGAATATTTTTGGAAACGAGGCGTGCTAGTTTAACAATTAGGCAGCACAGTAGCAAATAATTGCAATTTCCTTGTTTTTTTGGCATCATATTCATATTTTTCTTTTTTTAACAATAACTGTTAATCACTTGTTGTTATTTTCTTGTTTTTTGTTTTGCTTAATAATTTATTATAAATACATACTATGTAAATTTAATATGATATGGCAGCTCAGTTTAACTTTGCATAAGAAATTTAAGAAGCTGGCAGCACAGTTCAAATGTTTCAGAATAAAAATTAAAATTAAACCAATTCAGGTTCCGAAACATGTTAGCTTTCTTTCGCTCTCTCTCTCAAAAGGATAAACGTCAAACTACATATAAAAAAAATGTTTCAGAACAAAAATTTCGTTCCGAAACAGTGGATGAATTCAGCTTAAGATTAATATCTGTAAAATAAACTTCTTGACACCTCCATAATTTGTCTGTCTGTCTTTCTGCTTCAGTCTGTTATCGCATGTCATTTTCTGTATGACTATGTTTTTTTTTTCTCCGCACATCAGATATGTCTGTAGGTCCGCACAGACCAACAGGTCCACAGAAACGACCTGTTCAGTCTCTAGACTTACATGGTCTCTCTGTCTGTCTGTCTGTCTGTCTGTCTATCTGTCTGCTTGTCTGTGTGTCTGTATTTCGGTTTGTGGGTACAACCAATTCCTCTACACATTTGGATCGTTGGTTAGGCCATCATCTTCAGGAGCAGCATTCCTACTCTTAGACAGATCGAAAACCTCGCATTATTACCCATTTTGCAAACATTTATTGTAAGGAACAATTTTATATTTAATTTTTGGAAGACAAATTTTTTTACAGAAAAATTTTTGTTTATAAATTTTTTTAATATATAATATTGGTAGTAAAAAATGTTCCTTTAAATTTTTGTAAAGAATAAAAAATTTTTGAAGTGAAAAATTTTCTATAAAATTTTTGAATTGAAAAATTTTCTATAAAATTTTTGAATTGAAAAATTTTCTATAAAATTTTTGAAGTGAAAAATTTTCTATAAAATTTTTGAAGTGAAAAATTTTCCATAAAATTTTTGAAGTGAAAAATTTTCTATAAAATTTTTGTAGTGAAAAGTATTCTATAAAATTTTTAAAGCGAAAAATTTTTTATAAAATTTTTGAAGTAAAAAATATTCTATAAAATTTTTGAAGTGAAAAATTTTCTATAAAATTTTTGTAGTGAAGTACATTCTATAAAATTTTTAATGTAAAGAAAATTTTGTAAAATTCTTAAAGTGACAAAATTTCTATAACATTTTTGTAGTGAAAAATATTCTATAAAATTTTTTTAGAGAAAAATTTTCTTTAAAATTTTTGTAAAAATTTTGTATAAAATTGTTGTAATCAAAAATTGTATATACAATATTTGTAGTGAAAAACTTTCTATTAAATTTTTTAGTGAAAAATTTTTTATAAAATTTTTGTTGTAAACATTTTTCTGTGAAATTTGTGTAGTATAAAATTTTGTAAAAATTTTTTTTAGTGAAAATTATATTATAAAATTTTTCTAATATAAAACTTTGTACAAATTTTTTGTATTCAAAAAAACATCTATTGTCTGTTCCTCCATCCATCCTTCCACTCATCCATCAATATGTCCTTCTGTTCATCTATCTCGGCCAAAAAATGTTTGTGGTAACAACTTCTTCCTCTAGACTTTTGGACTGTTGGTTAGGACATTATCTTCAGGAGCAGTATCCCTACTTTTAGACAGATCGAAAACCTCACATTTTTTTTTGTAAGGCACAATTTTTTATTTAATTTTTGGAAGGCAAATTTTTTAATAGAAACATTTTTTTTCATAAATTTTTTTTCATAAATTTTTTTTAAATAAATAATTTTGATAGTGAAAAATGTTCCTTTAAATTTTAGTAAATAGTTTTCTATAAAATTTTTGAAGTGAAAAATTTTCTATAAAATTTTTGTAATGACAAAATTTCTATAAAATTTTTAAAGTTACAAATATTTTATAAAAGATTAAAGTGACAAAATTTCTATAAAATTTTTGTAGTGCAAAATTTTCTATTAAAGTTTTTAAGTGAAATTTTCTATTTTGTGAAATTTTCTATTAAATATTTGTAGTAAAAAATTTTGTATGAAATTGTTGGAGTCAAAAATTGTGTATACAATTTTTGTAGTGAAAAATTTTCTATTAAAACTTGTAGTGAAAAATTTTTGTTATAAAAAACTTTCTATAAAATTTGTATGGTAAAAAATTTTGTATAAAATTTTTGTAGTGTAAATTTTAATATAAAATTTTAGTAATATACAATTTTGTACAAATTTTTTGCATTCCAAAAAACATGTCTGTCTGTCTGTCTGTCTGTCTGTCTGTCTGTCTGTCTGTCTATCTGTCTGTCTGTCTGTCTGCCTGTCTGTCTGTCTGTCTGTCTGTCTGTCTGCCTGTCTGGTAATATGTCTGTATGTCCATCCATCCATCCTTGCATACGTCCTTCCGCCCGTCTATCCATCCATCCGTCTGTCCATCCATCCGTTCGTCCGTCCGTCTGTCGATCCATTATCAATAATTAAAATCTATGACAAAATAATACATCAAAAAAAGTTTTGAGTAAGATGTTATTCTTTTTCTAATATTATCTTAAGGCAAAATTTTTAAATCTTATTAAGAGGTAAAAATTGCAGTTGTGACAAAAGAAGTTATTGGTTAATATTAACAAAATATTTATATGTTCAAAGCTTTACCAATAAAATGCATTTATCTTTAGATTTATAAAAATTTTTGTGCTTTTATGGGCAATTAAACGAGTTTTGAGAATGTGTCTTGTATGTGAGGTATGGTAAAACATATGCCGATTTTTACAAAATTAGGAGCACTGATTAAGGTTATGATATGCAATATTTATGCTAAATTTTATTAAAATACAACTAAATTTGAAGCTATAAAGGGCCGAAAACTTTATTTCGCGAAGACATCCCTATGGGAGAGCCAAAAACTTTATTCCTGAAAAACATCCCTATGGGAGGTACCCGAAATAGTAATACGATTTTGCCCAAAAAGTAAATTTATCATCCTTGGACCAAAATATGAGTCTGTGCTAAATTTGATCAAATTATCGTTGAAGTTACGACCTGTACATTGATAACTACCTTACATGGATATCCAGCCAGAAAGCCGGACAGACATTGTTAAAACAACTCAAGGAGTGATTCTGAGTCGATTGGTATACTAAAAGGTAGGTCTGAGACCAATATTTCTATGTGTTACAATCATCAGCATAAACCCAATATACCCTTTTTACCCATGATGGTAAAGGGTATAATTAGCTAGAAATTTTTTCTAATTACTAAAGGCTATCATATGATCCGACTTAACCGTCTCTTAATACTACTTTTTTTTCGTTTAATAAAATATTAAACATCAAACAAATCATTTTCAAATGTCACCACCAGTTTATTTGCGTATTTGACATAGTTGCCAATGGCTACTGCCAATACGACATCAAAAAAATGTTTGGCACAAAAAAAAAAACAATAAACAAGCCACAAAAAAAACTAAAATCAACCATCATTTTTAGTGGTTAAAGCAATTAATAGACCGAAAAATAGTATCAACTTTATTTCAAGAGCATTAGTCAGTCTCCGAAATATTTTGCGGTAGCAAAATGGAAAAAAAAGAAAAAATCGAAAACCAACAAAACGTATAAAACAAACGGTCAATGTACAGAATAAAAAGACTTTAAGATACATTTGCAATTGTACATTTTAACGGACAACTTCTGTATTGCAACTGCAAAAATCATACATTTATATATGTATGTTTATCTGGTAGTGAGTTACATTTTCAAGTAGCCAAGTTGTTTAAGGAAAAAAGCTAAAAAAAATGTTTAAACGTAAAAAAAATCTAAAAAGCATAACAATGACAACATATGTCCAATTTACATGAAAAGGGATATAACTAAAAAAAAAATAAAAAAAACAACAACTTTTTTAATTTTCAAATTTTTTTTCAACACTTCTTTGGGCTGGCATTTTTGCAACTGTTAACAAAGCTGGAAAATTCAAAAATTACATAATTTTTGTTAAAATAAATTTTAGTTAAAATAAAGTAATTTGAAAGAAAATCCAAGGGTTTTAGAAGCTTAATAATCTGGCACTAGAATTTTTAGAATTAGTTTATTAAATATTGACACATTTAAAGTTATCTCACTATTTATGTAAACGAGCATTATATAAGTAAGACAAAATAAACTGAAATTTCCATTGCAAGAGCAACATTTGCTACAGACTACAATAACAGCAGCAGCAACAACAAAAAATCCATATGTTTCATTTATGTTCAATTCTCAGTAAGTTTTCCAGTAATCTTACATTATTGTTAGTTTGACGGAGTTGCCCGGCAGACAACAAATATCTGAGGTCGTTTAATTTTTTTTTTTTTTGGGTTCTGTTCAGTTGATTTCAGTTTTGTTGCGTTACTATTCCTCTTTTCAATATGTTGCTCCTATAAATGTTGAGCAGTGCGACGACATGCACAGTTAGAATTTAGTGAATTGTTGCTGATGTTTTGGTTTTGTTGCCAAACATCAATTGAATGAAATTCTGGACAGCCACAAAAAATTTTTTTAAGAAAGAAGTGCAATTGCAGGAAGAACTGAGGTTAAAACTGGAGGTAATGTTGTATGTAGAAAATTTATTTTGATGAAAAAAGGTTTTTCTTCTTCATACATTTTTCAGTACAAAAATTTCAAAGAAAATTTCTCACTATAGTATTCCCCCTATAGTGAGAAAGTTTCATTAAAATTTTGTAGTAAAAAATTTTTAAAGCGTAAAAGTCTCTATAAAATTTTTAAAGCTAAAAAATTTCTTTAAAATTTTTAAAGCAAAAAAATTGTCTATAAAATTTTTAAAGTGAAAAATTTTCTATTAAATTTTTGTAGTAAAAAATTTTCTATAAAATTTTTGTTGTGGAAAATTTTTTATAAAATTTTTGTAGTGAAAAATTTTCCATAAAATGATTGTAGTTTAAAATTTTTTATAAAATTTTTATAGTGAAAAATTTTCGGTAAAATTTTTTTTAGCAAAAAAATTTTCTATAAAATTGTTTGAGTAAAAAGTTTTCTTTAAAATTTTTGTAGTGAAAAAAAATTTTATCAAACTTTTGTAGAGGAAATTTTTTTTTTAATCTTTGAACTGAAAATTCTCTATAAAATTTTTTAGTAAAAAATTGTTGTAGTAAAAAAATTTGTATTAAACTCTTAAATTTTTTATAAAGTTTTTGTAGTTAAAATTTTTTTTTGTCAAAATTTTTCTATAAAACATTTGTAGTGAAAATTTTTGCATAACATTTTTTTGCAGTAAAAATTTTTCCATAAAATTTTCTGTAGTGAAAAATTCTCCATATAATTTTTGTATTAAAAAATTTTCTATAAAATTTTTGTTGTGAAAAAATTTTGTTATTTTTTATAAAATTTTGTAGAAAAAGATTTTTTACAAAATTTTTGTTATGAAGAATTTTCTGTAAATTTTTTTTAGAGAAAAATTTTGCACAAAATATTTAAAATAAAAATTAAAAAATTTTTTAGTAAAGAATTTTTTGTAAAATTTTTAGAGAAAAATTTTCTATAAAATTATTTTAGAGAAAAATTTTTGTAGTTAAAAATTTTCTATAAAATTTTTGGTAAGAAAAATTTTTGTAGTGAAAAATTTTCTATAAAATTTTCTCCATAAAATATTTGTAATAAAAAATTTTCTATAAAATTTTTGATAGTGAGAAATTTTCTGTATTTTTAGTGAAAATTTTTCTATATAATTTTTTAAGTGAAGAAGTTTCTATTAAATTTTTGTGGAAGAAAATTTTCTTTAAAATAATGCAAATGAAAATCTTTTCATAGAATTTTTGTAAAAAAATTTTCTATAAAATTTTTTGACAGTGAAAAATTTTCTATATTTTTAGTGAAAAATTTTCTATAAAATTTTTAAAGTGAAAATTTTTAAGTGAAAAAGTTTGTATTAAATTTCTGCAGAAGAAAATTTTCTTTAAAATCTTTAAAGTGATAATTTTTTTATAGAATTTTTGTAATAAAAAATTTTCCATAAATTTTGAAATTTTTGTAGTGAAAAATCTCTATAAAATTTTTGGAGTTAACAATTTTCGATAAAATTTTTGTTGTGAAAAATGTTCGATAAAATTTTTGTAGTGAAAAATTTTTTATAAAATTTTTGAAGTGAAAAATTTTCTATAAATTTTTTGAAGGGAAAAATTTTCTATAAAATTTTTGAAGTGAAAAATTTTCTATAAAATTTTTAAAGTGAAAAATTTTCTATAAAATTTTTGAAGTGAAAAATTTTCTATAAAATTTTTGAAGTGAAAAATTTTCTATAAAATTTTTGAAGTGAAAAATTTTCTATAAAATTATTGAAGTAAAAAATTTTCTATAAAATTTTTAAAGAGAAAAATTTTCTATAAAATTTTTGAAGTGAAAAATTTTCTATAAAATTTTTGAAGTGAAAAATTTTCTATAAAATTTTTAAAGTGAAAAACTTTCTATAAAATTTTTGTAATGAAAAATATTGTATAAAATGTTTGTAGCAAAAAATTTTGTATAAAATTGCTGTAGACAAAAATTGTATATACAATTCTTGTAGTTTCTATTTTTCTTTCTATTAAATTTTGTAGTGAAAAATTTTTTATAAAATTTTTGCTCTAAAAAAATTATAAAGGCCATCGTCTGTAGGAGCGGTATCCCTACTTTTAGACAGATCGAAAACCTCGCATTTTTCTGTAAGGTTCAATTTTTAATTTAATTTTTGGAAGACAAATTTTTTTATAGAATTTTTTTTCCATATTGTTTTTTAATAAATAATTTTGATAGTGAAAAAAATTTTTTGTAAAATTTTTTTTTCTATAAAATTTTTGAAGTGAACAATTTTCTATAAACATTTTGTAGTAAAAAATTTGTTAAGTAAACAATCTTCAATAAAATTTTTGTTGTGAAAAATTTTTGATAAAATTTTTTATACTAAAAAATTCTCCATAAAATTTTTACATTTAAAAGTCTTGATTGAACTTTTTATCAATAAAATTTTTTTTTTTTATTTGATTGTGTTTTATTTTGATTTTTATTCAAAACTTTTGTTGTGGAAAATTTTCTGTAAAATTTTTTATAAGATTTTCGTAATAAAGAATTTTTGAAAACATTTTAGTAGTGAAAAGTTTTTGTAAAGGAAAGTTTTTTATAAAAATTTTTGTAGTGAAAATTTGTTTTATAAAATTTAAGAATTTTTTTTTAATTTTATTTTTATTTTTATTTTATTTTATTTATGTATTTATTAATCAAAGCCCTTATGGGCCAAATGCTTTCTATAAAATGTTTAAGAAGATTTTAAGTACTTCTTCTAACTGGGAAGTACAATTGCTACATCTGGTATAAATAAAGCTGCACCAAATTTGGCTAGGTAGAGGCAAAGGTTAACTTCTATGAAAATAAAGAGTCACCGAAAAGACCTAAAATTAGAATCTGCAAGGAAGCAGATGAGTTGGGACAACAGCTGAGAACTAAACGGACAAAAACTCACAACAGAATTGTTACCAGAGCTCAAAAAGTCTGAATCAGGCAAACAATTTAGATAATTGGAACCGTTTTTTTAGGATTTTGTGGTCCTTAAAGGAGCAAAGGAACATTTTCTTTAATGAGAAATTAATTTCACTCGTTTTTCAATGTTTGTAACTTTTAACCTATCCAATATATGACAAAATTAATTTTAATTTTTTTCGATACATACATATTTAGGCAGTGAATAAATTTAGTTGCAAAAATTTTCTATTAAACTTTTTTATACCAAAATTTAAAAGCTTTTAATCAATCAAATTTATCTCGTGCATGTAAATATTTCCTCTACAATTTAATTTTCAAAACTTCACTTTTGTTATCAATCAACTGAACTTTTCATGTTTAAGCACGATATCTTCACTATTAAACACCCTTGTTTTTCTAAAACATATCAATTAATTAAATTTAATAAAAGACTTTAGACAAAACAATTTTTCCACACAGATGCATTTTTGTAATAATAAATTAAATAAACAATTTATCTAAAACTAAAAAAACGAGATTTTTTCTTTAACTTAACCCTAGTTGACTTAACAAAAAAGTGTCTTACTACTTGGATTAAATAAATCTTATAATTCTTAAGAATTAACTAAGCAGCAAAAATTTATATATATATAAAATATTTAGCTTAATAAAATGGGCGTTTATATAGTTAATGCAAGTAAAGCTAAAAACCTAATTAAATTAGTTTAACGTATAAATTTATTTATTTAACAACGAAGATTGCGTGTTATGTTAACATATTTTATCATGTTATTTTAGCAAAAGGTATTTATTTTAAAATATTTCTTTTTGCTAAAATTGTTAAAGTTTTGCTTTGCAACAAATGCAGCAACAACAAATTTTGTGGAAAAAAAAAACAAGAGAGGCATGAAAAACTAAAACGACATAACATAAATAAATTAAATTTGTTTAATGCTAAAAATACTTAATAGACAAAACAGCTTGAACAGAAACCAAATAAATTGTGTGGAATAAAAAAATTTATAAAATTTTGTTAAACACATTGTTTTGGTGTCTGTAAATTTATAGACTGATAGAAACTAATTAAAGTCATTGTTTTTATTAAACATTAAACAAAACAAAACTTAGGCAACATGTTGAGATTTTTTTTTAATGTTTTGTAGACAACAAGTAGACTTTTTTGTGTTTAATGCTATTGTCTAGATGTTGTTTTGTTTAAACAAAACAACAAGTGTAGCCATGAAGATTTAACTTTACAAAATTGTATTTTTTTAAATTATTTTGAATAATGACTGTGGTTGTTTAGAAAAAAAAAAATTGAATATATTGTTTAGTTTGTTAGGGAAATTATTTGAAAAACAAATCAATTTTATGTCAGCGGAAGAAAAGTTCGTTTCTTAAGACTTTTGTTTGTGGTGACATACGTTACTACAAGCAATGAGTGACAATGCAATTTGCAACTTTTACCTTTACTTATTAGCATATCAAACAAAAATCAATTAAGAAAGTATTTAAGTCCATCAAATCAGATAATATGACACCCTACACAAGACATTTTTTAACGGCAATCAATGAAATCGAGTGATGTACCTATGACATAGACGAAGACATGGACATAGACAAAGACTAAGACATAGACTAAGAAATAGACTAAGACATAGACTAAGACATAGACTAGGACATAGACCAAGACATAGACTATGACATAGACTAAGACATAGACTAAGGCATAGACTTAGACATAGACTAAGACATAGACTAAGACATAGACTAATACATAGACTAAGACATAGACTAAGACATAGACTAAGACATAGACTAAGACATAGACTAAGACATAGACTAAGACATACACTAAGACATAGACTAAGACATAGACTAAGACATAGACTAAGACATAGACTAAGACATAGACTAAGACATAGACTAAGACATAGACTAAGACATAGACTAAGACATAGACTAAGACTTAGACTAAGACATAGACTAAGACATAGACTAAGACATAGACTAAGACATAGACTAAGACATAGACTAAGACATAGACTAAGACATAGACTAAGACATAGACTAAGACATAGACTAAGACATAGACTAAGACATAGACTAAGACATAGACTAAGACATAGACTAAGACATAGACTAAGACATAGACTAAGACATAGACTAAGACATAGACTAAGACATAGACTAAGACATAGACTAAGACATAGACTAAGACATAGACTAAGACATAGACTAAGACATAGACTAAGACATAGACTAAGACATAGACTAAGACATAGACTAAGACATAGACTAAGACATAGACTAAGACATAGACTAAGACATAGACTGAGACATAGTCTAAGACATAGTCTAAGACATAGACTAAGACATAGACTAAGACATAGACTAAGACATAGACTAAGACATAGACTAAGACATAGACTAAGACATAGACTAAGACATAGACTAAGACATAGACTATGACATAGACTAAGACATAGACTAAGACATAGACTAAGACATAGACTAAGACATAGACTAAGACATAGACTAAGACATAGACTAAGACATAGACTAAGACATAGACTAAGACATAGACTAAGACATAGACTAAGACATAGACTAAGACATAGACTAAGACATAGACTAAGACATAGACTAAGACATAGACTAAGACATAGACTAAGACATAGACTAAGACATAGACTAAGACATAGACTAAGACATAGACTAAGACATAGACTAAGACATAGACTAAGACATAGACTAAGACATAGACTAAGACATAGACTAAGACATAGACTAAGACATAGACTAAGACATAGACTAAGACATAGACTAAGACATAGACTAAGACATAGACTAAGACATAGACTAAGACATAGACTAAGACATAGACTAAGACATAGACTAAGACATAGACTAAGACATAGACTAAGACATAGACTAAGACATAGACTAAGACATAGACTAAGACATAGACTAAGACATAGACTAAGACATAGACTAAGACATAGACTAAGACATAGACTAAGACATAGACTAAGACATAGACTAAGACATAGACTAAGACATAGACTAAGACATAGACTAAGACATAGACTAAGACATAGACTAAGACATAGACTAAGACATAGACTAAGACATAGACTAAGACATAGACTAAGACATAGACTAAGACATAGACTAAGACATAGACTAAGACATAGACTAAGACATAGACTAAGACATAGACTAAGACATAGACTAAGACATAGACTAAGACATAGACTAAGACATACACTAAGACATAGACTAAGACATAGACTAAGACATAGACTGAGACATAGACTAAGACATAGACTAAGACATAGACTAAGACATAGACTAAGACATAGACTAAGACATAGACTAAGACATAGACTAAGACATAGACTAAGACATAGACTAAGACATAGACTAAGACATAGACTAAGACATAGACTAAGCATAGACTAAGACATAGACTAAGACATAGACTAAGACATAGAATAAGACATAGACTAAGACATAGACTAAGACATAGACTAAGACATAGACTAAGACATAGACTAAGACATAGACTAAGATATAGACTAAGACATAGACTAAGACATAGACTAAGACATAGACTAAGACATAGACTAAGACATAGACTAAGACATAGACTAAGACATAGACTAAGACATAGACTAAGACATAGACTAAGACATAGACTAAGACATAGACTAAGACATAGACTAAGACATAGACTAAGACATAGACTAAGACATAGACTAAGACATAGACTAAGCATAGACTAAGACATAGACTAAGACATAGACTAAGACATAGACTAAGACATAGAATAAGACATAGACTAAGACATAGACTAAGACATAGACTAAGACATAGACTAAGACATAGACTAAGACATAGACTAAGACATAGACTAAGACATAGACTAAGACATAGACTAAGACATAGACTAAGACATAGACTAAGACATAGACTAAGACATAGACTAAGACATAGACTAAGACATAGACTAAGACATAGACTAAGACATAGACTAAGACATAGACTAAGACATAGACTAAGACATAGACTAAGACATAGACTAAGACATAGACTAAGACATAGACTAAGACATAGACTAAGACATAGACTAAGACATAGAGTAAGACATAGACTAAGACATAGACTAAGACATTGACTAAGACATAGACTAAGACATAGACTAAGACATAGACTAAGACATAGACTAAGACATAGACTAAGAAATACACTTAAACATGGACTAAGACACAAACTTAGACATAGACCAAGACATAGACTAAGACATAGACTAAGACATAGACTAAGACATAGACTAAGACATAAACTAAGACATAGACTAAGACATAGACTAAGACATAGACTAAGACATAGACTAAGACATAGACTAATACATAGAATAAAATATAGATTTAGACATAGACTAAGATATAGACTAAGACATTGACTAAGACATAGACTAAGACATAGACTAAGAAATACACTTAAACATGGACTAAGACACAAACTTAGACATAGACCAAGACATAGACTAAGACATAGACTAAGACATAGACTAAGACATAGACTAAGACATAGACTAAGACATAGACTAAGACATAGACTAAGACATAGACTAAGACATAGACTAAGACATAGGCTAAGACATAGACTTAGACATAGAATAAAACATAAACTAAAACATAGACTAAGACATAGACTAAGACATAGTCTAAGATATTCTACCAAATTCCTTCTTTTAATGCTCTATCTCTTTTCGCCTTTTCTTTTCCACCAATTCCTCAACACATCATTTTTCATATTTATTTAATTTAATTATAACTTCTACACATAAATCACGTAGATTGTTAACTAAACACTTGATAAACCAAACAATAAATAAATATTAAATAAAACTGCATTAAAGACACCATCAGCAGTTGGTGCAAAAAAAATCAAGTAACCATGACAAGTGGTGTTAAGCTACTGTCATAGCGTTATATACTTAAACTCCAAAGTATTTAAAGTAAATTTTAAACAATGCAGAAAAAAAAACGACAAAAAATATTTTACTTTACAAAACGTTTTTGCTGGCTTTAAAGTTCTAGGCTGATGTTGAAACAAACGCATTGTAAATTTGTTAAATTTAATATAGCAGCTTTTTGCTCAAACGAAAATGAAATTATTTTCAGTTTAAGCACGTTCGAGACATTTGTTTATACAACGAAAAATATTATTCATGCAGCTTAAATTCTAAAACATTTTTTGAATAAGAATAAGTTAAGGCTTTTTGCATTTTCCCAAGAAATCCAAGAATTAATCTTGAATTATAGAAGGAATAAGCTGAATTAAGGGAATTTTTAAAACTGGGGATTTTAGTTTAAATGAAGTAGGTTTCCTAAGTCTTTTGTTTCATTCATTAAACAGGTTTTATTAGTAAACTTAAAATTGCCGCTTTTACACTGCAAAACTACATTTTCTATTAAATAATTTTAAAATATATCTTGTTATTTAATAAAACTTTTCTCGTCACAAACTGTATCACACACTAAAGATACCTTTTCCTGTGGTACCTCATCAAAAGGCTATAATAACAATTTATAATATAAAAATCGTTATAAATAAAACACAATATAAATTTAAAAGATATGCGTTTGTGCGTGCTAGTATTTAACAAACGTAGATATAATATTTATCTGTCCCTTTAAGACTTGTCCGTCCAGCTGTCGTCACTATAATAGCAACAACATTTTCTCTAGTTATGTTTGTACTTTAAGAAATGCTACTGCATTTTTATTCGTACTTGGTGGTTTATTTTTTCATAAGGTTTTTGTTTCTTATTGTAGTTTAAAGTAACATAAGACTTTGCTAAACCAAGTCTAGAATTTTACTCTCAAGCTGTTGGGGATTTTAATAATGTCTGCAGAAAGTGTGAGCAGGAAAGACACCACTGATTTTAAAGACTAAAATAAGATTTAAGGCAAAAAGTAAAAATAAAAAAGTTTTATATTATATTAAAAGTTTTCAAGAAATAATTTCCTATCTTTAACTTTTCTTAAATAAATGTCTTTCTATCGTCAACTTTTCTTAAATAAGTGTCTTATTATCGTCAAATTTTCTTAAAGAAATGTCTTCCTATCGTCAACTTTTCTTATAGAAATGTCTTCCTATCGTCAACTTTTCTTATAGAAATGTCTTCCTATCGTCAAATTTTCTTAAAGAAATGTCTATATATCGTCAACTTTTCTTAAAGAAATGTCTTTCTATCGTCAACTTTTCTTAAAGAAATGTCTTCCTATTGTCAACTTTTCTATATAAATGTCTAACTATCGTCAAATTTTTTATAGAAATGTCTTCATACCGTCAACTTTTCTATAGAAATGTCTTCCCATCGTCAACTTTTCTTAAAGAAATGTCTTCCTATCGTCAACTTTTCTATATAAATGTCTAACTATCGTCAAGTTTTCTAAAGAAATGTCTTCATATCGTCAACTTTTTTATAGAAATGTCTTCCTATCGTCAACTTTTCTTAAAAAATGTCTTCCTATCGTCAAATTTTCTTAAGAAATGTCTTCCTATCGTCAACTTTTCTTAAGAAATGTCTTCCTATCGTCAAATTTTCTTAAGAAATGTCTTCCTTTCGTCAACTTTTCTTAAGAAATGTCTTCCTATCGTCAACTTTTTTTAAAGAAATGCCTTCCTATCGTCAACTTTTCTAAAGAAATGTCTTTCTATCGTCAACTTTTCTACAGAAATGTCTTCCTCTGGTCATTTTTTCTAGACAAATGTCTTCCTCTGGTCATTTTTTCTAGACAAATATCTTCCTCTGGTCAACTTTTCTATAGAAATGGGTTCCTCTGGTCAACTTTTCTTTAGAAATGTCTTCCTGTGGTCAACTTTTCTATAAAAATATCTTCCTATCGTCAACTTTTCTATAGAAATGTCTTCCCATCGTCAACTTTTCTATAGAAATGTCTTCCTATCGTCAACTTTTCTATTGAAATGTCTTCCTATCGTCAACTTTTCTATAGAAGTGTCTTCCTATCGTCAACTTTTCTATAGAAGTGTCTTCCTATCGTCAACTTTTCTATAGAAGTGTCTTCCTATCGTCAACTTTTCTTAAAAAATGTCTTCCTATCGTCAAATTTTCTTAAGAAATATCTTCCTATCGTCAACTTTTCTTAAGAAATATCTTCCTATCGTCAAATTTTCTTAAGAAATGTCTTCCTTTCGTCAACTTTTCTTAAGAAATGTCTTCCTATCGTCAACTTTTTTTAAAGAAATGCCTTCCTATCGTCAACTTTTCTAAAGAAATGTCTTTCTATCGTCAACTTTTCTACAGAAATGTCTTCCTCTGGTCATTTTTTCTAGACAAATGTCTTCCTCTGGTCATTTTTTCTAGACAAATATCTTCCTCTGGTCAACTTTTCTATAGAAATGTCTTCCTCTGGTCAACTTTTCTTTAGAAATGTCTTCCTGTGGTCAACTTTTCTATAAAAATGTCTTCCTATCGTCAACTTTTCTATAGAAATGTCTTCCTATCGTCAACTTTTGTATAGAAATGTCTTCCTATCGTCAACTTTTCTATAGAAATGTCTTCCTATCTTCAACTTCTCTATAGAAATGTCTTCCTATCGTCAACTTTTCTAAAGAAATATCTTCCTATCGTCAACTTTTCTACAGAAATGTCTTCCTATCGTCAAATTTTCTATTGAAATGTCTTCCTATCGTCAACTTTTCTATAGAAGTATCTTCCTATCGTCAACTTTTCTATAGAAGTGTCTTCCTATCGTCAACTTTTCTATAGAAATGTCTTCCTATCGTCAACTTTTCTATAGAAGTGTCTTCCTATCGTCAACTTTTCTATAGAAATATTTTCCTATCGTCAACTTGTCTATAGAAATGTCTACCTATCGCTTACTTTTCTATAGAAATGCCTTCTTTTTGTCAACTTTTCTATTATATATCTTCTTTGTAACCACGTTTTTCCAGTCATAGGTGTAACTTATAATAGTTAATATATAAAACAATGTATAGTTGTGATAAATCTCCAAGAAATATGAAATATGCTTTTGAAGTTGTTGAGAGTACTTTAAGGAAAAACCAAATCCAACCTCAACTACAACATCAAAAATACCATGGAAGCCTTTGCTGAGGCATGATTTCGAATTTCTGTTTTCCTTTTATTGTTTCTTGTTCGTGGTAGATTGTTTTTTTTTTTTTTGTATATTTATTTGTGCAGAACATATTCTATGCTCTATGTCACATTAAGTGACCAATTATTAAATATTAAAGTTGTGTCTTTTTTTTATGTATATATATGTATGTATGTTTGTATATAAAATGTTCTTGTAGTAATTAGTTTTGGGATGTTTTTTTTCTGATACTCACTTACAGGCATTGTTTTCTTGTAAAATTTTTTAGTTAATAAAAATTTATATATAAAATGGTTTGGCTGTTCTTACTAGAACGAACATTATTGTCCGTAAAATAAATATATCTAAAATTATGTTTGTTTGTTTCATAAAAACATATTTATATATGTTTTGATGATAACTTATAAAGGATTTTTTAAATGTTTTATTGTCTTTTTCATAGGAACTTTATGTTAGTTTCCTCCCCTCATTGCTCTTCAGACATAAACTTTACCTTTGTTTGTTTAATTCTGAAATGTTTTGAAAATCATGTCTTATTTTCTACTGAAAATAAGTAAAATTTTCTTCTATTTTTATGTTTTTTTTTTTCTTTTTTCAACTATTTATTTAAGATAAGGTGTTAATGATGTTTAATAGTTTTCGTAGAATTTGATGGTTAATTTAAAAATGTTAAATTTCCAATTAAATGGGCAAATGTTTTAAAAGCCAAACAAAAGACTTAAGAAACGAACTTTATCAAAAGGGGGATATAAAGAAAAGTTTGAAAGATGATTGAAATTAGAAAAACCGCCTTAATTATAAAACGATAATTAGATTTTTTAATATTATAGTGGAAATATAGTTCTAAGGAGTGTTCCGAAAAAACTTTGTATTTTTTTTTTATTGGGAAAACTTATCCAAATATTGTTTGGTTTGAGTTTAATTTAACTTAATATAACTAATAATTCCTTACGAAACAAGAAAAGTTAATAATTTTAATTTATAGTACAAAAATAGGTGGTATAAATGGAAATTATTAACTTTTACACCCTATACTTTAAAATAAAGCTGTAATTAAGCTTTAATTGAAGCCCAAATCATATTTTTTATTGTTTTAGTCAAAGTTCTTAATATAACCGTAATCATAGCATCATTTCCGATAAGTTCTATAACTTATAAAGGTATATTTACATTGAAACTTTTGATCTTGGTGTCTTATATTAGAAGCTTGGATATTTCAATTACTATTTTTGAAATTTTAAATACTTCCAAGGATTGTTTCCTCCTCTAAGAAAATACGTCACACCATTAGTTAAGCTTTTGATGTCTTTTTCCACATTTAATTACCAAATAAACAACACCTTTAAATTAAATTTTTACAAAAATATATTTATATGATAACTTATCTCGTATTTTGGAGTATGTGAGTGTAACTTTTTTCTATATGTAAGTCTTAAAAAATAAGATATAATTAATTAGTTACTAGAGATTTTGGTAACGTAATATTTCCAATAACTAACAAGTTTCTTAAAAATGGTCAATAAAAATTAAAAAAATGAAATAAATATATACAAAATATAGAGCTCAAAATATTTTCTTCATTTGACACTTATAAATAAAAATCGAAAGTTGTTTAATGTTATCGGACTAAAAATACGAAAAAAAATCCAACAAAATTCAAATTTAAATGAATTTTATATTAAAAAAAAACCAATAACAATTTGATAAGTTTGGAGGAAAGAAACCAGTTCAATATAAATAAAATATCTTTAGACAAAAATAATTTATAACTAACGAATTTTATAACAAATTCAAATGAGATCAAAGATAAGAAACTATACAAATTTTGATGGCAAAAAAAAATCAAGTGAATGAAAAAATATTATAGGGTATTCACAAGATGTCCTATCTAGTCATATTTTTATAAGTCCTAATTTCCAAAAAGCTTTAAAGTTTCCGAATTTTAAAACAAAAATTTTTTAAAATCAAATATAAATGTAAAAACTTGTTCTTTAGAAATCTCTTCCTATCGTCAACTTTTCTACAGAAAAGTCTTCCTATCGTCAACTTTTCTACAGAAAAGTCTTCCTATCGTCAACTTTTCTATAGAAAAGACTTCCTATCGTCAACTTTTCTATAGAAAAGTGTTCCTATCGTCAACTTTTCTATAGAAAAGTCTTCCTATCGTCAACTTTTCTATAGAAAAGTCTTCCTATCGTCAACTTTTCTATAGAAAAGTCTTCCTATCGTCAACTTTTCTATAGAAAAGTCTTCCTACCGTCAACTTTTCTATAGAAAAGTCTTCCTATCGTCAACTTTTCTATAGAAATGTCTTGATAAATGTTGACGATAACTTTTCTATAAAAATGTCTTCCTATCGTCAACTTTTCTATAGAAATGTCTTCCTATCGTCAACTTTTCTATAGAAATGTCTTCCTATCGTCAACTTTTCTATAGAAATGTCTATCTATGGTAAACTTTTCTATAGAAATGTCTTCCTATCGTCAACTTTTCTATAGAAATGTCTTCCTATCGTCAACTTTTCTATAGAAATGTCTTCCTATCGTCAACTTTTCTATAGAAATGTCTTCCTATCGTCAACTTTTCTATAGAAATGTCTTCCTATCGTCAACTCCTCTATAGAAATGTCTTCCTATCGTCAACTTTTCTATAGAAATGTCTTCCTATCGTCAACATTTTCTATAGAAATGTCTTCCTATCGTCAACATTTTCTATAGAAATGTTTTCCTATCGTCAACTTTTCTATAGAAATGTCTTCCTATCGTCAACTTTTCTATAGAAATGTCTTCCTATCGTCAACTTTTCTATAGAAATGTCTTCCCATCGTCAACTTTTCTATAGAAATGTCTTCCTATCGTCAACTTTTCTATAGAAATGTCTTCCTATCGTCAACTTTTCTATAGAAATGTCTTCCTATCGTCAACTTTTCTATAGAAATGTCTTCCTATCGTCAACTTTTCTATAGAAGTGTCTTCCTATCATCAACTTTTCTATAGAAATGTCTTCCTATCATCAACTTTTCTATAGAAATGTCTTCCTGTCAACTTTTCTATAGAAATGTGTTCCTCTGTTCAACTTTTCTATAGCAATATCTTCTTCTATAGAGGTGTCTTCGTATCGTCAATTTTTCTATAGAAATGTCTTCATGTCGTCGACTTTTCTTAAGAAATGTCTTCCTATCGTCAACTTTTCTATAGAAATGTCTTCCTATCGTCAACTTTTCTATAGAAATGTCTTTCTCAGGTCATTTTTTTCTACAGAGATGCCTTCCTCTGGTCAACTTTTCTACAGAAATGCCTTCCTCTGGTCAACTTTTTGATAGAAATGTATTCCTCTGGTTAACTTTTCTATAGAAATATCTTCTTCTGGTCATTCTTTTTTTTATAGAAATGTCTTCCTATGGTGAAATTTTCCATAGAAATGTATTCCTCTGTTCAACTTTTCTATAGCAATATCTCCTCTGGTAAACTTTTCTATAGAAAGGTTTGCCTCTGGTCAACTGTTTTTTATAGAAACGTCTTCCTGTGGTTAACTTTTCTACAGAAATGTCTTCCTGTGGTTAACTTTTCTACAGAAATGTCTTCCTGTGGTTAACTTTTCTACAGAAATTTCTTCCTGTGGTCAACTTTTCTATAGAAACGTTTCATGTCGTCAACTTTTCTATTGATATGTTTTCCTATCGTCAATTTTTCTATTGAAGTGTCTTTCTATCGTTAACTTTTCTATAGAAATGTCTTCCTATCGTCAACTTTTCTATAGTCATATTGTCATAAATCGTAATTTCAAAAAAGTTTTAAAGTTTTAGAATTTTAAAACAAAATTTTTTTAAAATCAAATATAAAGGAGAAAAAATGTTTGCCTCTATTGCCGTTCTCAACTCAACTCAGTTTGGTCGTCTGTCAGTCGAACCCACTCAACCAAATTATTTTTTGCTGTTTCGGAACTAAGTTCCGCAATATAAAAAAAAAATATTGAGTGAAAGTTGGGTCGACTGGCAGAAGACCAAACTGAGTTGAGTTGAGAATGGCAATAGAGAATATGAACAAAAAATTAAAAGCCGTTTTCAAATTATGACTTATGACAATATGACTAGATAAGAGACCTTGTGAATACCCTAAATATTAACATATTTCGTTGGCTATTTTTAAAAATATTTTCAATTACAACAAAACAAGATGGGTATAAAATAAGTAGAAAAATTTTGAAAAAAAAATCTATGTAAGAAATTGTAATTGAAAGAAATAACATAAATTTTCTTGATTGATTGTTTAATCAAAATAAAACCGACAGTTGTGGTAAATAAATTTTTGGTAAAAAGTGGTTTTTCTATATTTTCAAACAAATTAACTTTTTACAATTTTTTATTTAGTTTTTTTTTCAATTTAAATTTTTTTTAAGGAAAATTAAACAAGTTTGGCATATGGTTTTTTTAAAGCCATGTTTTCTGTTAAACGTTTTGGCAAATAAATTTAATTAGGCAGTTTTACGCATAAAATTTTTTCTTTACTGTTTTTTTAGAGTCTCAGAAAACTGACTAACTGACTGATGGATGGACTCAAGGCAGTAGACAATCAATCAGACTGAGATTTGAATGTAATAGGATAAAATATTACACAAATTAGTTAAATAAATCGGTGAGGTATAGGCAAATAAATTTGAAAACTATTAAAGAGATAAGTGAAATAAGTAAGAAAGTATTACAGTAGGTAAAAACCGTCCAGATTATAACCAACACCAATGAAAAATTTTGTAATTTTCAAAAATTGTTAAAAAAGGAGTTACAAAATATGTGCAAACCTGATATATTTTGTGAGAAAATTTAAATGATTAACTATAATAAAACAGTTATAAGAAAAGTTAAGCAATAAAACAACAAAAATACATTTTTAAAATTCATAAGTAAATCTTAAAGTCTACTTTAGTCACACTAAATATTAGTCATTCCATGATCTATTGTTTTAAGAATTTTCTTAATAATGTATTTTTTAAACAATTTTTTTTTAATTTTTTTCTTTATAAATTTTAATTTTTATCAAAGCATTTTGTTTTCTTTTTTTCAAATCTTAATTCAACATTTCAGTTTTTATCTAAACTTGTTTCAATCAACTTTTCATTGTCAATAAATGTCAGCGACTAATTTGTTCTAATATGTTTTCTTAGATATGCTAATAAGTTCAATAATCGTTAGATTTTTTTTTTCAATTTTAATATGATAATATGTTTTCTTAAAAAATGCATTTTGTTTTTCTATAAACGATGTCAGTTAAGTGTCAATATTGTTAGATTTTTTTCGACTTCATTATAGATTAATTGTGAAGCAAGTTTGATTAGATAAGTAAGTCTTAAGAGTAGGGTATTTGATTAATTGATATATCAAATTTCAACGATTCGATTACATAATTTCATGCTAAA